>LGRX02003208.1:0-63720 GCA_001247695.2 Cymbomonas tetramitiformis
CACACGGGCATCCCGCATACCGGCGCGCACACGGGCATCCCGCATACCGGCGCGCACACGGGCATCCCGCATACCGGCGCGCACACGGGCATCCCGCATACCGGCGCGCACACGGGCACCCCTCATACCGGCGCGCACACGGGCATCCCACATACCGGCGCGCACACGGGAATCCCGCAAACCGGCGCGCACACGGGCATCCCGCATACCGGCGCGCACACGGGCATGCGGCCGCCGCTCCAGGCGCCAGCCGTCACGAGCGACACCTTGACCCTGCTCCGATCGTTGTGTGAGCGCACTCTGAGGGGGTATGGAGATCTGCATACTCATTGGTCGGAATGCTATGCCGGGCATCAGGTGATCCTCCCAGCATCCAAGATCTGCCTACGCGCAAGGAAGCGGAATTCTGCCCACCATCGGGCATAGAGCCTGCGGCGTGACTCTTGTGATAGGAGGCTGTGGGGCTCGTCGGCCATGCCCCGCATGCCATACCGGCATGCATGAATGTTGGGGACGCGCGGCGCGCGAGACTCGGCCGAGAGAACCATCCGTGACGGCCTCGCGAGGGTTGTTGGTGTGCAGAGCTGGGCTAGCGAAGATGACCTTCTGCTATACAGTTCGATTGCGGTGGGACCCCGACCCTTCTCTCGGTAGTGGCGGCGCGGCAAGCTTTGCAATGGCACGTGCATGTGAGCACTCGCATAAACCCAGCCGATCCGTTTTGTAGCTCCGCAGCGCTTGGTCTCCCCACGCCAAATCTTCTGCGGGCCGCTGGATTCGCACGTGCGGTGTAGATCAAATCCTCCGCGCGCCGCCAAATTGCCTTATGCGGTGTAGATCGAATCCTCTGCGGGCTGCCGGGTATGCATGTGCGGTGTGGTTCTAATCTTTTGAGGGCTGCCAGGTTGGAATAGATAGAATAGATGATTCGAAACAGAAAGTAGTGTTCGAGATGGGAGGCTTGTCCGCAACGGTCTAAATGTGTGCATGATGATCTGACGGCTGCTGGAGGTGCGAGGTGAGGAGGCCTGGGAGGGAGAGAATGACAGAGTAACGGGCGAGGACTGCTGAAGCTGCTAGGCGAGGACGAAGCAAGGCCGCAACGCGAAGCACTCGAGAAGCTGATTCAGGTGCCTGGTCCATGATCACGCCTGTTGAGCTCGATACAAGGCGGGCGCATGCTTCGACACTTGTCCGGATGCAAGCCGGCTTGCGCTTCAACGCTTGTCCGGGGATAAGATCTCTTTTGCTTGTTAAACATTTTGGCGCCACACACCCTAATGCATGTGAGTGTGTGGCTTATACTATATCCTCTTTGAGGGCGTCGGGGATTCGTCTGCGGCTGGCTCTATTTATGTCCAGTGCCTTGAGGCTTTTTCACCTGCCGGGGGACTGGTGATCGACACCCACTTTATGGGGTACTGGCATCTCGTTGTTAACGGGGACGGCCACTGGAATGATTTGGATGACGGGTACTGCCTCTTTGAGTGCGTCGGGGATTCGTCTACGGCTCGCTTTTTGGGAGTGTCTTGGATTCGTCTGACGCTAGCGCCCTCTCCATGTACAGTGCTCATGGTCATTACACATGCCGGGGGACTTGTGTTCTTTGACCTTGATATGAGTATTGGCGGATCGCTGTGAACGGGGACGGCCGCCGGGTTGAAGTGGGTTTTGGGAGGCGGTTATCCCTGTGGTGCCATTCTGGCGGGCACTGCCTCTTGGAGAGCTCGGTAGATTCGTCTGTCGTGCTGCGAGGAGAGGCAGAAGGTGGTGATGCACACCTTCTGTGTTTTCCCTTGATTTTTGCAGGGAGCACTTAGGTGCCCGCACGTTTCCATTTTTTTGACATGGGGTGTCCATGCTGTGTGGTGTGACTGCATTCATGACATAACCATGGACTAACAGGTCCCATCCATCGACCGGGAGCCACTGGGGGGCATGCCAGCAGGGTCCGCTTACTCCGTAACCCAGAGACCAAATATTGTTTGGCGACGATCGGTCACATCGTATCATCTTTCCATGCTGCTTTGCATTTGGGTTGGGAATATGTATGCGTTTGTGGTATCTTGTCACGGCCTCGCCCTGCTCTTGATTTGCTTTTCACATCCACTGGGATGATGATGGGCTGGCTTTTGTTGGCCGATCTCATGCCGTTCAGTGTGTTCCATGCTGCTTTGCATTTGGGTTGGGAATATGTATGAGTTGGTGGTATCTTGTCACGGCCCCGCCCTGCTCTTGATTTGCTTCTCACATCCACTGGGATGATGGTGGGCTGGCTTTTGTCGGCTGATCTCATGCCGTTCAGTGTGTGGCTTATCCTTGGACCGATTCCTTTGGCACCATGTAGCCACAGATGATTGGCTGCACTATGTACCCACACCGGGGATCAAAGTATTCAGCGCACACTTCCGGTCACTTATCCAGATTTCCTTTTAGAGAACGGTTCCCCTAAGCCTCACTGGGCCACCTGAGTGGCTCTGCAACTGCACTGCCTGCCCCACTGATGCTGCGCCTCTAACACTGGTTCACCTCAACCCCCTGACCAAGCCTAGTACGCTCAAAGCCGCCACCCTCCTCCTTGCCTGCCTCAAAGCCTGGTCTCAAGAGACTCACCCCCAACTCCGGGTATCACAGAGCGCTGGCGGATGTGCATGGGGGCGGTCAATGCCCCTCTTCACCCCCTCGGTGCGGCACGTACTACTATTGGAGGCTGACTAAAACAAACTGAGAGGTGCAGGAGCTCGAGGCCCGGGATGCGACACAAGAGGAGAAAGGCCACTGGTGAGCAGTCCCCCGCCACGTGGCACCTGCATGTGCCCTTTCTCTGCTCCCAACGGGCACTTTTGTGCAGGGCCTTTTTTAATGGAAGCCAGGCATCCAAGAGTGCCTGGCTTTTTCATCTTCGTCGGCTTGCGTCATTCCGGCTTGCGTCATGCTGAGTGTTCTCTTCGCTCGACGCCATGGGTAGGGAGTGGTCGATGCGGGTCCTTTGGAACTGACCCTAGATTGGGGGGAAGGGGCACCAAGCGCTACCGGTGGAGCAGCAGCGGACCGGTCAGAATGTGCACAGCGCTCGCAGCGCTATAAAAATAGGGTATCGCATGCGTGTCATTCTTGGGAGTGTTGGATGACAAGTCTCGCCCTCGAAGCCTGGCCATCTGTCTCTGCAAGGGGAGGCAAGGGGTTGCGAGGCGCAGGGCGCTGCTGAATAATGCAGCAACTGGGCGGAGCCGTCAGACATTGTGTCAATGGCTACTGCTGGAAGGCTTCCTCGTTCGCGCGCGGCTGCATCGGCTTTCTTCTGACGGCCCTTCGAAGGTTGCACTCTCCCCCGCCGCCTCGCCTCGTGTGCCTCGTGTGGAGCGTTGCCGCGGGGAAAGGTGGTACGATGGGTTGGACACGAGTAGGCAGGACGAGCATCAGCAGGTAGGCCAGATCGAGGGGCTTGGTCCCTAGGACTTTATTGAGTTTGCCATTGGTGGCCGTACCTATCTCTGACACGCGCTCACATTAGGTGCCAGATCCTATTGTTCTACCTGGGGTATCATAACTGCATCCCACCCCTGCATACCCTCGCGCGCGTCGTGCCTTGGCGCCTCACGCAAGCGAGGCCGGTGGCAATTCCGGGGAGTGCCGATTCGCAGTCCTATTCGTGTGTATGTGTGCTTCGCAACAACAGCTTTAGTGTGTCGGTTCTGACTCACTTGAACTGGACCGGGCGGTGTGCGGGACATGAAGGGAGCGGCTCTCGAGGCCACCTTGCACGCGAATGGCGTCGGCTTTGAAGTGGCGAGTTGTGGGACCTTGAGGTAAATTGCCTTGCCCCGGCACACGGTGTGCATCGGTCACCTGGCTTCCACTGCTCACAATATTGTGGCTGATTGCCAGCAGTGACGAGCAGCGGAGAAGTCGGAAGAAAGAGAAGAAGCGGCGGCGAGGCAAAGATGGCAAAGATGGCAAAGCTGGCAAGAAGAGCTCCAAGAGGCACAAACAACGGAAGGAGACTGTGAGGAAGAAAACTGTGAGTGATCATCACCACGCCCATGATGCCCCCCGCGGATGCCTCCTCTTGCCGGAACTGCTGGAATCCCCATAATTTATTTTCTCAATCAAAGTGCAACGCGCATCATCATTTCCCCCCGCCTCCAGCGTCCACGCCGGTGGTAGTTGCTGGACACGCTTTTGCCTGGACCGCCTAGGAGGGTAGGGGAGCCCTGGTGTTCCCGTGCACTGCAGTTGGATTTCCTCAACCTATGGCTTGAGCACCGCCATGGATTCGTTCCATAGAACATCTGTAGTGCGATGAAGGATGGCTCCCCACATGGCTATATTTAAGCGCATACCCACCACACCGTTATAACTAAATACATACCCGCCACACCATTATATCTAAACACAGACCCGCCGCACCGTATATTTCAACGCATACCCGCCACACGGTTTTAACTAAATACATACCTGTCACACCGTTTTAACTATATACATACCCGCCACATCGTTATGACGAAACGCATAGCCGCCACACCATTATGCCTAAACGCATATCCACCACACCGTTATGACTAAACGCATACCCGCCACACCGTCATGATTAGACGCATAATCACCACACCGTCATGATTAAACGCATACCCGCCACACCGTCATGAATAAACGCATACCCGCTGCACCGTCATGATTAAACGCATACCCGCCACACCGTCATGAATAAACGCATACCCGCTGCACCGTCATGAATAAACGCATTGATCTGAGGCTGCTGAGCAGTGCGCCAAGATGCAGTGATCTGACGCTGCGGGGCAATGCGTTGAGATGCAGAAGAGGAGAAAAGACAAGAGCCGCAGCAGTGACAGTGAATCGGATCCCCTCGACAATTTAAGCAAAATGTCTGATGGTTCGAGGTAAGCTGCATCCTCTCATATCTGCAAAGTTGCAAGAACACCATTGTGAAGCAGTAGCGTCACTCTCCTTCATCGCACGCCAAACCGAAGACTGTTTACAGAAAGCTGCAGCTCATGCACTTTTGTGCTTCAAAGCAAATGGGAAATGCATGGCCAGACCGCCTGCAAATGGGAAATGCATGGCCAGACCGCCTGCAAATGGGAAATGCATGGCCAGACCGCCTGCAAAGGGGAAATGCATGGCCCGCCTGCAAATGGGGAAATGCATGGCCAGACCGCCTGGGTAAAGGGGGAAATGCATGTCCAGACCGCCTGCAAATGGGAAATGCATGGCCAGACTGCCGCCTGCAAATGCATGCAGAAATGGAAATGCATGGCCAGACCGCCTGCAAATGGGAAATGCATGGCCAGACCGCATGCAAATGGGAAATGCATGGCCAGACCGCCTGGAAATGGGAAATGCGTGGCCAGACCGCGTGCAAATGGGAAATGCATGGCCAGACCGCATGCAAAGGGGAAATGCATGGCCAGACCGCCTGCAATGGAAATGCATGGCCAGACCGCCTGCAAAGGGAAATGCATGTCCAGACCGCCTGCAAATGGGAAATGCATGGCCAGACCGCCTGCAAATGGGAAATGCATGTGCCAGACCGCCTGCCATGCAATGGGAAATGCATGGCCAGACCGCCTGCAAATGGGAAATGCATGGCGACCATAAATGGGAATGCATGGCCAGACCGCCTGAAATGGGAGTCGTGCGTGGCAGACCGCGTGCAAATGGGAATTGCATGGCCAGACCGCCTGGAAATGGGAAATGCATGGCCAGACCGCCTGCAAATGGGAAATGCATGGCCAGACCGCCTGCAAATGGGAAATGCGTGGCCAGCGTTGTCACGCTCAGATACGAAAAAGGGAAGCGAGTTATGTACAACGGGAGTAATGAGCATCGAAGATTGAATTCATTCATCGCAATCATGTTGGCTGTGTCACGGGGAGCAGCACGGATGATGGAGATACCCCGCAGTCTTCTGGTGCCGGACGACACTCTGCTGGGATCAAGTTGAGTATTGATGGTACATTTCCCTGTTTGCCCTTGGTATGAGGTTGCAGTTGTCTGCGCACCGACCATTCGACAGTTTCTGGGATTTGGGACAGTAGGAGCACACGCTGGCAAGTATGCAACAGAGCAGACAAGAAAATCTTTCGGAGATCGGATTCCGCCAATGCCAGATGGCACAGTGACTAGCGTGTCCCGCATGCGGAAGATGCCCATTCGGGGAGTGATTGCGTCCATCAATCCTCCAACTAATTTTGCATGGATGGAAATAGTGAAACAGCAATTCCATTAACTGATTTTGGTATGGCGATATGGGGGCAGGCTTTTCAACGATTTGGCATGGGCACACAGAGATATGCAGCCACCTTATAGAGTATGCTGTAATGCAGTGGCTGAGGCAGGCAAAGATGATCTAATTTTAGTCTAGCTCAAGCAATCATGCAAACCAACACAAAAAAGAAATATGGAGGTCATCAATTCCATGATTTGCATGTTTGTTTTATCATATGTGCTGTTAGCACTGTTAGAAAGAGTCAAGTTTGGCAAGTCTAAGTGTCTATACACGTACACACATCCACACAGCTCTGGGGGCAGAAGTGAACCAGCTTCAGAGACATAGCAGCAGTGCGCCTGCAATGCACTTGCAGAGGGGCTCAGGTGGCCCAGCGAGACTTAGGGGGTCCCATTCTTCGCTAGTGAGCTCCGGAAAATCAGGATACGTGTCCCGAAGTGTGTGCTGAATCCTTTGGTCCCCGGTGTGGGTACATAGTGCAGCCGATCTTCTCTGCTTATGTTGTGCCAAAGGAATCGGTCCAAGAATAAGTACACACATACACACTAACGAGCTCCGGAGAATCCGAAAAGTGTCCCGAAGTGTGTGCCGAATTCGATCGGATCCTCGGTGTGGGTACATAGTGCAACTGATATTTTGTGGTTGTGTGGTGCCAAAGGAGTCGCTTCAAGGATAAGCCACACCCATGGAATGCGCAGACTATCTATAATAATTCAGATTATATAAGTATAGAACCTCCCCCCCGTAATGGTTTATTTCCGTGTTTGGATGATTTACTTGGACTTGGCTTGGGGAAGTCTCACCGGGTTGATTAACGATGTAACAGTTGTGTATATGCATATCAACCTGTTGGCTTAGCATAGCAAGAGCCTTACAATGGTAGCTGAATGAAATCGTGAATTCTGAAATGCGGCCCTTCTATGACATTAAGCGATCCTTCAACATTTGTCAAAAATGTGATCGAGAGCTTCTTGACCATTTAAGGAACGTTTCCCCACCGATTTCCCGACTTTCTCGAGCACGGGTAAAGAAAGCACTTTACAGCAGAAGAGTTTACATACAGTTTCGAGTCCCGGCGGTGATTCTCCAGGTTGCCATTGGAATGATAAGCTGCCACACACTCATGATAAATAATTCTGCTACGCAGTACAAGGTGGGGGGTAACTTACGCCCCCCCCGATCAAAGATGACAAGTCGCCTAGCATTTGCATGCCACTTCACACTAATGTTGTAATAATTGCTTCTCCCACCAACCCCATGCGTCAATGGGCGATAAATCTTGCCCGTATGCTACCCATTCTTTGAACCTCCAGCCCAATGCCTTAAGCTTCTGCATCGCTGCCTTGTGTGGCAACGTGTATGCCATCTGAGCCATCTCTCGGCTAGTTTATGGCAAATGTATAGTGGGAGGTCTGCCTCGGGGTGGCTCATCCTTGACATCATGCGTCCCTTTGTATAACTCGATGGCATGTTGCACCATATGATAACTCTCGCCGGTCGCGTTTTCCACTGCGGCAAAATTATCCTTGGGGTCCGGTATGCTTCGCCATGACCCGATGATAATCCATCTTCGCCCGATCAGGCTAGAAAGCGGTTTGCATTTCAACTCTTCGATCTCACTCATGTCCACTCCTACTTAGCAAAAATCACAACTGTCGGGTAGCATGCCTGCGCTTATCATTTGGAGTGCGTTTCAATGGATCCATGTATACATTATATGCACGGCGGTGTGTACCTCACATCCCGTTTGTCGTGTTACGTGGATCATGTATCCACAGTACACTGTCCAAGAAAACGCGCACTATGGGGTCGATGTCACGAACACAATTCGCATTTGCTAGAGCAACGGGGCATGGACAGGTGCCGCTGATGACATCGCGCGCATGGTTGACGATAGGGTTTTAGGGGGACGATATATGAGATTCTGACATGGGCGATGCCTACATGCATTGCCCGTTGTAATTCAAGTGGGGGTGTGCGAAACCCTCTCCTACATAGGTGGGGATAATGAATTCAATTACACTCTGGCTTACTACAAAGCAACTGACATGCTGCACCAAGCAACAGAGGCATCCGATATTACACGGATCGCGACTTACATGTACACCGGGCGATACCACCGGCACACATACGCGACGCTTTACCCGGCGCGGGCGGGGCATGCAAGGCTGCAATGACGATTTACGGATGCGAAGTTGTATGGCACTGAGATTAAGGTATGCGTACGATAATGTACGCAACGTGAAATTGCGGTGGCGAGGGGGGTAATGAATCGCAATATTTTCTTTCGTCGTTCGCGTGCAGCCAAGGCATCGGAGCGCTCCCATAAGGCATGCACGCACATCGAATTGCGTGCATATATGAAGTGCCAACGTATTGCCGCCAGGGAACCGCGGGGGATCCGCCTTGGGGCCGACGGCCGAGGGGTGTGGGTGACCCCCCTACATAGAATCCCCTGAGTGCCACCCCGCCCCCATAAATTTTGCTGCAGCTTTTATTCTAGCACACTTTGAATTAGCATAAGTCGTGGGGCACCTACGGTAGGGTACTCCATATAATGTTGGGATGCACCGACGATCGCACGATCGGGATTGACGTGTAAGCGGCATGAATTTTGAATTATAATGTTGGAGCGCGAGCACTTGCGAGAGTATCGACGCATGGACACATGCACACTTTGACACTTTTGTGCCCACGTCGGACGAGGCGCCCAACGCCGCATGTTGTGTCTCCATGCTGCCCATGCAAGTCCCATGACAGGATATTGTTATATAATTCGGCAAACGATTTGTGGGTAGGAATTATAGCGGTGATAAATGTCCATCTCAACGAAGTGATGAGCGTGTATTTATTTGTATTTGGCGAAGAATGATTCCAATTAATTCTGCGACGCGCGCCTTGACCGTATCACCAGCTTATGTCCGCAGCCACACGTACCGTAGTGTACTATTACCGCGTTGCATGCCATGGATATTGGTCCCACTGAAATGGATTATGAAATACAAAGTGTAATCACGGGCACAAAATCTTGCGATCCAATATCCCCACCGCTGTAAGCACTAAGCAGGGGGAGTATAGTACACCGCTGTAAGCAGGGAGACCATACTCCCCCTGCTGTATAGATATGATTATTACGTTTTGCCAACACAAAGGGATACCCAAAAATTGGGACATGTGCTGCTTCCCATGTTCGGTAGATCGGGAACTTGTCAAAATCGGTCGATCAAGAGAGCGAAAATCGAAATCGGTCGATTCCACACGAGCGGGAAAATCACGAATCGCGATCATGTGCTCGAAGAAAACAGGATTGATCGATTAGGAGAACAGAAAATCGGAATCTGCAAGACTGTTTAGGGTTTCTAACATGATGGGGTCGCCATATCGTTTCTCCGAGGCCCTTTGATGAAGTGTGAAGCCGACCCTACGGTGACACGGTAAGAGTAACCTCTGCTCTTTATGTTTTAAGACCAAAGCAAATTACCTTACCTTGCCTTACCTTGCCTTGCCTTACCTTACCCTACCTTGCTTACTTAAACAACCAAACCGCGAATGATAGAGCGGGATGATGACACTATTAGCGTCGGTCATGGTCATGGCTCAGTCACTGTTTATTCGTTGTAATAAAATATAAACGGATGATGAGATAATCGAACGATCAGATTTCAGATGGCCTATAGCGCTACCTAGCGCCTAGCGGAGATCTCAAAATTGAGATCGACCAAGCCGTCACCCTTAATCGAATAACTCAAGAGAAATCGAAAAAAACAGCTGAGACACGTGTTCCTTTCACCGCTGCCGCTGCTGTCTCCGCGTGTCATCACTACGTCGTCGATAATCCTCATTAAATTGCACACCCGATCTTTCTGGAACTTTCTCAAACTTTCATTTGCCCGGTTCGATTATTCTGGAAGTTTCCAAGGCGCTCAAGTGACACCATCACAAAATGGTTACTTGGCAGGGCTAAATTGCATAAAATCCTCAAAGTTTCCAACAACCCATTATTTTTGCGCCTGAAAGTTCGAAAAACGAAACATACTTTTTACTCCTCTGTAATCGTGCACGCGTATACATATTTCACTCAAAATGACAGCTATTGGTATCGACCTCGGCACCACGTACTCCTGTGTAGGTGTGTGGCAAAATGACCGTGTGGAGATTATTGCAAATGATCAGGGCAACCGCACCACGCCTTCTTATGTGGCGTTCACTGACACCGAGCGCCTGATTGGCGATGCAGCGAAAAACCAAGTTGCGATGAACCCCAGCAATACCATCTTCGATGCCAAGCGCCTCATTGGTCGCAAGTTCTCCGATTCTGCCGTTCAAAGTGATATCAAGCTTTGGCCTTTTGGCGTGAAGTCTGGAGAGGCCGAAAAGCCTATGCTCGAAGTTGAATATAAGGGTGAGAAAAAGATATTTTCTGCTGAGGAGGTTTCCTCTATGGTGCTAGTGAAGATGAAGGAGGTGGCAGAAGCCTTCCTCGGGAAGGAAGTCAATAATGCGGTGGTGACTGTTCCGGCGTATTTCAATGACTCCCAGCGACAGGCGACTAAGGACGCAGCTTCCATTGCTGGACTTAACTGCTTGCGTATCATTAACGAGCCCACGGCTGCGGCTATCGCGTACGGCCTTGACAAGAAGGCTGGGGGTGAGCGCAACATCCTCATCTTCGACCTTGGCGGCGGCACTTTTGACGTCTCTCTTTTAACTATCGAGGAGGGCATTTTCGAGGTGAAAGCTACTGCGGGTGACACTCACTTGGGAGGTGAAGACTTCGACAACCGCCTCGTGCAGCACTTTGTGCAGGAGTTCAAACGCAAGCATAAGAAGGACATCACCGGCAACAAGCGCGCTCTCCGCCGCCTGCGTACTGCCTGCGAGCGTGCTAAGCGCACCTTGTCTTCAACTGCCCAGACTTCCCTGGAAATCGACTCCCTTTTCGAAGGAGTGGACTTCTACTCCAGCATCACCCGCGCTCGTTTCGAGGAGATGAACATGGATCTTTTCCGTAAGTGCATGGAGCCCGTGGAGAAGTGCCTGCGTGACTCGAAAATGGACAAGTCCTCAGTGCACGAGATCGTGTTGGTGGGTGGTTCCACCCGCATCCCGAAGGTACAGAGTTTGCTTGTCGACTTCTTCAACGGGAAGGAGCTCTGCAAGTCCATTAACCCAGACGAGGCTGTAGCTTATGGCGCCGCCGTGCAAGCTGCCATCCTCAGCGGAGAGGGCAGCGAGAAGGTGCAAGACCTGCTGCTGCTGGACGTGACCCCTCTTTCTCTTGGACTGGAGACTGCTGGGGGTGTAATGACCACACTGATTCCCCGCAACACTACTGTTCCCACGAAGAAGGAGCAGGTCTTCTCGACCTACGCCGACAACCAGCCCGGCGTGCTGATTCAGGTGTTCGAGGGGGAGCGCTCCCGCACCCGCGACAACAACTTGCTCGGCAAGTTCGAGCTGAGCGGCATTCCTCCAGCTCCTCGTGGCGTGCCGCAGATTACTGTGTGCTTCGATATCGATGCCAACGGTATTTTGAACGTGTCTGCGGAGGATAAGACTACTGGCCAGAAGAACAAGATCACCATCACCAACGACAAGGGCCGTCTGTCCGCGGAAGATATCGAGCGCATGGTCCAGGAGGCTGAGAAGTACAAGTCAGAAGATGAGGAGCACAAAAAGAAGATTGAGGCTAAGAACGCTCTTGAGAACTATGCGTACAATATGCGGAATACCCTCAACGATGAGAAGGTGGCTGGAAACCTTGATGCTGCTGACAAGGAGAAGATCACCAAAGAGATCGATGCTGCCATCCAGTGGCTCGATGTCAACCAGCTTGCTGAGGTTGATGAGTTCCAGGATAAACTTAAGGAGCTTGAGGGTATCTGCAACCCCATTATGTCCAAGATGTACCAGGGTGGAGCTGGTGGTATGCCCGGGGGAATGCCTGACTTCGGTGCAGGAGGCGATGCCAGTGGCCCTCCTCCCTCCAGTGGCGGCGGATCTGGCCCCAAGATAGAAGAGGTGGACTGAGTTTGCATCTCTAAGACACACTCTGCCTGATCTTTTATCCAGAAGCGTCAACAATGGTTCTACAAAAGATGAATAACTGTGAGTGGTATAATAACTGTGAATAGATGAATAACAACTGGCTTTACTTATCAATATTGTCCGTAGTGTAAATATAGCGCATGTTTTTATAAAAATATTGGTGACTGTAACTAGTGAAGAGCCTTGTGTGAAATGTTGGTGCGATTCAGGATGAAGTATGCCGTTGGTAGAATTCAAGCTTGGATTTAATTGCTGTCCGGATATACATGCATAGATGTAATTCGGAAAGATGTATGCACACACCTGCACATTTTATGTACAATAAAACACTTGCTACGTGATTTTAGCCGGTACTTAGCTGCGCCATGAAACCATCAGTGGCATTTGCCATCACATAGTGCCATATAATAACTTGCATACGTGCAGTTTGCAATGATTCAATCCTCATTCCATTTTTGTTGAGCTGCTGCTTTATATGTACGTACGTCACCAGTCCAATTATCCCTGTACATATTCTTTCGCATGTAATAATCCGGCATGAGCCAGTTCTGTAGCACAATTTTCGAATAATCTTCGCCTGTTAGTGGAGATCGGAGGTGGTTCTCCAAGGGTTGATATCCTTACACAAGCTATGCGAATTAGCAGACTCTGTACTTAAAATCCCACATTTAGTGTCTAGACGGAAACTTAAGCCAGCACTTCTTGGCACTTGAATTCTGAGGTTGACATACTTGTGAAATCCGATTGTTTCAATCAAAATGTTCTGAAAATATTGCATTCAAGCGTGACTGCTCACTTGCCATCAAGTAAAACGATAACAATATTGTATTAATATTCAAATATGAACGTTCTCGCACCACCAAACGCACAGTATACACGGGATGCTCCTGATCGTTCGGATAGTCGTGTAGTTGTGCGTCTTAGGGCCATCGATCGTTCTCATCCGAGTATTTCCTAGAGTATATGGCGACAAATTGAGATTACTGAATCAGTACGGGCCTTTCTCATTGTTGAAAATACATATCTGATCAAACCTAGACAACATATCCATAATGAACCCCTGGCCTGGTCTGAGCTAAGCCTTACATTAAAATTCATTAACTCTAAACTATTTTGGGACTATGTACCTTCTGCGCTCCTGTACCACGTGCAGCAAACAGTACAATGGGATTTATGAGCATATTTCCTTGTTCATTAATGTCGTCACACTTTGCAGAGACGGTTCTTGGTGTGATAGGCGTGCAATCACATCAGACTATACTTTTTTATATACAAATAAATAGTTTCATCACTCGAGTTATAATTGTGCCTATCAACGGTTTAGCCTTCTCCACATTTTTGAGAAGAAAGCACTGAGTCGCGCTCGAGTTCGCTCCAAGTTCCTGTGCAGGAGCACTCTCCTAGGAAACCTAACAGCTCCACAGGCACATGCCCTGGCTCAGGTTGGCACTCTGAAAGCGGAAGCAGAAACAGAAGCCGTTCTCTGCATTGAATATCCGACACCGGCTTGGAACAATTACTGCACTAAAAGGATATCCCGTGGGCATCTGCTCTAGGCCCACCTTTTCAAGTCTCAAATACACACCATCTATTGAACCGAGATTAGTAGAAAGCCTTGGAAATTTGGCTCATATCGCTTGGCTCAAGGAAATCAGTTTCCAACTTTGAGATATCTGGCATTGTGTCCACACCCAACCATGGCACCCCGATTACAGGGAAGCATCCTCTGTTGATATAATATCTCAAAGCCACCTGTACAGTGCAGCACAGAAATCGTCAGTACTCTCAAGGACAGCACACGTATGAGATAAAATAGGCCTTTAACTCCCTCAACGGGTTTCCCCATATTGTAACTCTGATGCAAAACGTACGAGCGCAATTGAGCTTGAGCTGGTACGAGGCTGAAAAGCTCACCAGTTCCAGAGGTACACTGTGTCTCTTTGCTACTTCTGACAAAGTGCCCAGAAGGCCTTGGAACGCTTTCCAACCCCCGAAGTTTTGCACAAGAAGTCTTCCCTCAGCAACTGGACCGATGGGATCCATTGCGGTGCCGAAGGGGTCCCCGGGGCAGGTCACCCTCCCCACGTGCGTCGAGGTCAATAAGCCGCCGAGCAGAGCGTTGCTCAGAACTATCTGCATAAATAAACACAAACCCGCACCCGTCGATTGTCGGCGCTGTATAATGCAACCAGCGAGTGGGTGACTGGTTCACGACAGAAAAAGATGGGTTGAGTGAATGGGGTTGATGAGGGAACGAAGCACGACGCTACGAAGCTCCCAGGATATCTTTTGGCTGAGACAGAAAAGTGATAAAGGAAGTCAGGAACCAAACACGTTGGCAGATCGGGAGAACAAATTCATACCTTCATCCCGTGCAGCTGACAGAACGCCATTATAGTCTTCGTTTGCTCGTGCTCGAGACCTCCCAGTGGCACACATAGCTGATGCAACAAATAATTCGTCAGACGTTTACACCAGCGTGTGCACAGGGTATCCGTGCAAATCTTCGCAACAGCAAATATCCTACGCAACATAAAAAAGAGTCTTATTTCGGTCTACAGTCTGCCTGTGCTTCACCCCTGCACTTATGAAAGACGGGGGCTTGCAAACCCACAGGCCCGTGCTTTATTAACTATTCGGGTTTCCGTGAAAGAAGAGCTGGCGCACCTCCACAAGTGCCACATCCACTCCTGCACGGACCATCATTTTAAGCCCTTCCAGCGGAAAGTTTGACAGGCCCAACGATTTGACCTTGTTAGTGGCCATTATGGCTTTCGCAGCAGCAACAGGATCGCCTTCCTTGACGTCCCACCAGTACAGAACTAGAACATCTAACTTTGGCGGCTTGACGCCTTCCTCTAACTCCAGTGGCAGGCCCCAATTGGTGAAGATCTTGTCGATTGCTGCGTTGTAGTCGAATGTTTCGCCTTCCTGCAAACCATACCCGGTTCGGATTTAAGGAATAAAGGAAGGCACCGCACATAGCGACCAGGCCAGTGGCGGAGGATACCAGGCAAGCATCGCTTTGAATCCTCGCCAATACACCCCCTACACACCACAGAGAAAGCCCGCTGTTGGACTTGGAGTCTGAGGGCAGGGTTGAAGTGTCCTCGAAGCTGCTAGAAACCGGAGCTCTCGGAGTATAAAGGCCGCCGGAAATGATAAAGCAAGCCTCACCTGGAAAACGTTAGGGACTAGTTTGAAAATGTAGGTGTTTGGAACATTGCGTTCAATTTCGTGTCGCTTCTGGTACACGCTCAACACCTTCTCACACTCCGCATACAAATCTTTCCCTGTGCCGAAAGCGTTCTGCGCCAGCGAAAGACAATCCCCAACCCGCCCTCATGAGCTCACAAGTTGCTGAGCGGAATTTGCCGTGCGCACAACATATATTTCCACGCGGCCACGCAAAATGCTTGCGAAAATCGCAACGCTCGGGGAAACAGGCCAACAAGGCCCTTAAACAACGTGGCAGCGTAGACCCACGCGAGCTTTATACCAGGGAGGCGCGCAAGCGACCGTGCTTCAGGGATTTGGGACACTGCGTGCGTGATTGAAAGCAATACCACTCCACTGAAACGTCGTGTGCGACTGAGAACGCACCATCATGTTGGTGCATGGCCAGAACGTTCCACCTGCGACAAAGGTGTAGACCCCCTTCGTAGCGCAGTCCATTAATGTATTCATCCAAGGAGCGACTGCTTTAGGGTCTGGGTCCCATGAGGCTTTGACTTCAAGGAATTTATTTTCGAAGTTTGCAAGCTGTTCTTTTAAACCTTCAATTTCCTTCATCTTCTCCTCCTTGGCCTCAGCCATTTCTTTTCCACCGGGAATTTCGTTGTAATCGGCCTCCGCTTGCATGAGGGTTTTTTTCATGTTGTTAAAGTCGTTCATACCATCAGACTGGGCGATTCGTTCCGGTATCAACTGGAACGAAAAAATAAATAAATAAATCAAGAGAGCCGCATTATGTGACTAACAATAGCAAGCATGTTACGCTGTACAGACTGTGAAGTGGAAATCCACAGGAATGCGTGTCAACATAAGAACGACGTAAGGGCAGATAAACGAAAAACCGCTGTTCGTCATCAAAGAAAAATAGGCCCGAGAAATAAATGCCACTGTAACTTGCCCTTGTGCTCGTTATCCCGTCGAGCCCTTGTGATTTCCCAGGACAGCTCACCGCAGAGTCGATTCACACACGGCAAGGACTCAGAAGGTAGCATAACTCATTGCGGGCACCTTATAGAGGGTATCTTTTGAAGGCCCCGTTGGAGCGGCTGCCCCTTCTTCGGGTTCCTCGGCCTCTTCCTCTGCCGGTGCCGCATCGCTCAGAAGAGCCTGCACAAACTCCGGGCAGTGAAACTCGCATAAATTCATATGAACCAAAATTTCTCAGTAGATTCCATCCCTATTGTAGTACCGATGGCACGCAGCATGCTGCGAAGTAGTAAGATTCCTGCTGGTCGTTGGGTTATACCTCTGAAGACTCTTCGAACCAAACGCTCAAGAGAACCTGCGATAACCTTACCCCCTTGGCAAGATCACAGGGAATAGCTGCCATGATAATCTATGCTCTAATCCGCAAACGCTATATGCTCTAAAAGACTTTTATGCTGCCTATTGCTTCCGACAACGTTTGTCACAGATGGTCGTTTTAGTTTACAAAAATATGTCTTTCATCAAAATGGACTCTCACTCGGGACTCGCGTCGGGACTCCAGTCGCAGACTGAGACTCACGTCAAACGACAGCGACAGTCAGAGTCACAGGCGAGCCGGAGGGGGAGTATTCAGTGACACTGTATACTGTAGAGTATTGAGTATAGAGTATTCGGTATTCAGTATAGTAGATAGAAGATACGTAGTAAGCACTATAATTAATACTAACCTCTGCTCCTTATCGTTGTGATTTGGAACTGGACCAAATTACTTACTTTATTTACTACCTCTGACCTTTATCGTCTTGGCATGAAGTGAATTACCATACCTTACCTATGGTGAGCGGTCAGCAGCCTTTAAGCCGACATAAGGAATGGAGACAGTATATAATTGATCCGACTGTTCCTCGTTGAGAGTTTCCATAATCTGACCGTTTAGATGTATAAAACACACCTTAGTTGCGGTTGGAATTTTTTGCAAAAATATGTGGTTTGGGGACAATTCAAAGTATTGCGTGATCATGGCCGCGTGCACGCATGCGACATCATGTATGTTATAGGAGACCATCAAATAAGCCACAACGAATCATGGCATAGCTATATCTATCGTATATCTCGAGATATATGGATTATCCAACCAAAATTGTGAGTATTTTGAGCATAGAAATTACGCATACGTCTTGTGTACGATGCGTGACTGCAGTCTTATTGACTTGTATCATGGTAAAATATCGCGGAAATTAAAATGTTAGACTATTCACGGGGAGCCCAATCTTGCCACCCCCACTGTAAGGGGGGGGCACAGTGGATCTCCTGCCTGTCACCCCTCAGCCCGATGTGTCACCAGTGTCCGTTGTCACGTGTGTCACGGTGTGCTATAAAACACCTGACTAAGTATTTTATATCATCTTAGTATCCGTGAACACCCGCCCCTGCGAGACTGTTCTGCACACACGCGTTCGAGCATATATTCCGCCTATATATCTCACTTCTTGTCAGGTTATCGGATCCCACCACTTGTGGGTGTTCGTTTATTACTTTGGATCCCTGGGGAGCACGCCGATTCCTCTTGTAACCGCCGCACGCCGCCGGCAGCTGACGCACACCGCCGTCCGCAACCACATTAAGACCTCGGCCACCGTTGGAGATCGCGGCCGCGTTCAAAATTTTATTACCAAAACGTTGGCAATTTGGGCTGGAGTTGAGCCCCGTTGCCTTTACCCTAATTACAAGATTACCGATTACGTACTTCCAGCCATGGTGTCTAATCGCCGAAGCCCTAGACCTGTATTGGGGGCCCTTCGCTCCGCGCGTGCCGCCGCGGCTGCATCCGGCTCCCCTGCGGGTTCTGCACTCCCTGGCTCTGCGGCCCCTTCTCCACTGGGGGGTTCCCGTACGCCAGTGCAAAATCCAGATCCGGTGGTGCGCATGTCAGCGCTTATCAGCAAGCCGACTTTTATCTCGCTGGCTGCCACCTCCGCCGAGTTTCATCGGGACGCCTCGGTCTGGGAGTCCACCCCAGTCCGGGCATCCCAGCAGTATGAGTATGCCGACAAGCTGGACTACGCCTTCACTTACGGTGAGGAGCTCGTTAAGGTCCTCAAGTCCCATGGCTTCAAGCCGCAGAAGGGGTACACGCTGGACGGCCAGGACTCCGAGACTGACTTCGCGGTCCTTCTTGGGAACCTTCGACACGTCCTGTCCCCCATCTCCCACTTCGAGTACGACAAGCTCTTCGACCTGGAACACGAGTACATCGAGTACCACTGGTCTCTGAACGAGCTGATTTTCATCATCCTCAAGGGCGTCCTCAACGGAACGGCTCTGGCGCTCTACCAGGAGTCCGCTCGAGTCCACCCCCGCGATGGACGTTGCGCCTTGCAGCGCTTACGGTACCACGTCGAGGCCTCCACGGACCCCGACACTTTCCGCTTCTGGACGAAGCTGCGGGAAACGAAGATTGACGAGACCGCCGACCCCGCCCCGCAGCTTACGGTTCTCCGCGTCCTGGGCGACAAACATCACCGCCTTCATCCCGACTACGACGACGCTGGACGTGTGCAAGACGTCCAACACGTTCTCAGTCGGTCAGCGGCGAGCTCCCCGCACGTATCCCCACTTTATCTGGTGGTGCTACGTGAGCTCGCCGCTGGCCAAAGGTTTACATTCTCCACCCTCGCCCTTCGCATTTCCACGGTCTGGCAGACCGAGGGGCACCTCTCCCGCCTGGCCGCTCCCGCATCCTCGGGCGCTGGTGGTGGCAGGGCACGGGCGGACGGACCTGGTGGCGCCGCATTCAACACCATGCGCACCAAGTCCGTCACCAAACCCGTCGGAGATTGGAAGCCGGCCCAGAGCCCCCGCAACCCTTACTTGATGTGGGAAGGGGTCGGCTATCCGTGCACCACCTGCTTCCGTCTGTGGGGCGTTACCGATGGGCATCTCGACACAGAGGGGATTTGCCCCTACTCATGCGCCGCGTCTTTTGCGCCTTCCAGGGGGCCGCCCAATGCTCCGAAGGCGCCTAAGCGCCCCACCGTTGCTGCATGGGCTAAGCCCGCCGGTGGTGTGCCTCCTGCCGCGGCCCCTGGTCCTCCGGCGAACCGTGGTTCGCCATCATTGCAGTATGCGGCGGTTGAGGACGATGCCGGCGATGGCGACGATGGCGCGGCTGCATTCCCGTTCCGCCCTTTGCTCGATCGTGACGAGCCGGGGCCCATGCCCAACACCTCCGTGGACGACGATGACGCCGACTGGCCGGCTCTTCGCACCGTCCCATGGATCCCGCAGTTCCAGGGTACGTCGACATCCGGCTCTGCGGCGAAGCAAGATTGAGATTAAGTAAAGCAGTTCGGCAGGGACCCTTCTCCATGCTAGCACAGCTTGTGATTGACTCTCGAGGGAGCCGGACTCTTTAGATTTAGTTAGCAAAAGACTTTTGGACACTTTGGGATGGCACATGCCGGACTGCTCGGGCCAGTTTGGCCCCTAGACCCTGCACTGTTCCTGTCTCTTTGCCTGGTGACACCTCAACCCCACGGGGTGAGGTGGTGTCACGGGGAGCCCAATCTTGCCACCCCCACTGTAAGGGGGGGGCACAGTGGGTCTCCTGTCTGTCACCCCTCAGCCCGATGTGTCACCAGTGTCCGTTGTCACGTGTGTCACGGTGTGCTATAAAACACCTGACTAAGTATTTTATATCATCTTAGTATCCGTGAACACCCGCCCCTGCGAGACTGTTCTGCACACACGCGTTCGAGCATATATTCCGCCTATATATCTCACTTCTTGTCAACTATCCCTAATCCATAGTACGCATTAATACCGCCCAATGTGCCAAAAAATACCAAAAATGGCCAAAAAAACACCGAAAAAACACTTGGATTCAAATGTTTTCCTCACTTAAGAAATTTTTTCCATACTTAAGCTAAAACTCAGGTGATTTTGCTCATAAAATGAGACTCATGTGGTGATATAATACCCCATGTTGCATGCGAGACTGGCGTCGGGATCCATTTCTATCGTATATTTCCACATGGCCACGTATATGCTTACCAATACGGGATGTTTATGGCTTGGTTAGCTACTTTTCAAAGCCAAATTTAAGCGCAAAATGACACAAATAGACAAATTTGGGTTTGGAAATACTAACACGTGAGAGATATATCGCACTAGTATATGTGCTATACTATTGGTTAACCTGTAGCCATATATCATGAGTGCACCCACAAACCTTACAATATTCGATGCGCCAACCGCACATATGCAGTTTCATGGTAAGCCACGCTCTCATTTTCGAGGCCTTGTTGAGAATTCTCAACGTGTCGCAGCTAAGGGGTTACCTGCTAGATTCACCTTATTTGTTTGTAATTTATCATTATTTGCATTAAAAATACTGCTGGAACGTGACACTCCGACTGTCATTCCTATAGTTAGGGTGTATGACTGTCATCGGTCCCGGAACCCTAGACCCCGAACATATAACGGGTAGTCTGCGTATTTCTCAACGCTCTTTATTCTATTCTGATTACCTCACTCACCGAATATACAGTCAAGCTGATATATTCAGCAAGTTTGGTCGACCACGCACGCTTAATTTTACACTGCGACTTTGGCCATGAGTGGCTAAACACCGACGCTTGAGATGGGGTGAGGAGCCCGCGTTAGAGAGGTTTTCGGTATGGGCGGTATGGCTCAGTTACCGGAATATCCAAGTACACTAGATATCAGAAAGTCCCGTACTCGTGTGGATAAACTGTTTAAGATAAATAAACCCTAAGCTAGATATACCCGGAACGGTCTCGGACGGTCTCGGAGTCTAGCCTACCTGTGACACAGCGTGTGTCACAGTACGAACCTACAGATCAGTCAGCAGTCCAGTGTTGGTCCTAGGGATCTGTCATAGGGGCCTGACCGGGACTCCCAGTCAGGGCTGCCTATACAGATTTCAGCACACCACCCCAGCACTGTGGGTGGTGACTGGCTAGGAGAGTCAGAAAATGTAAAGGTGTAAGTGTTAGGGCAGGAGCCAGGGTGACAAGGCCTAACTGCTAATCTAACTGTGCAATTCTGATACACAAATTAGAACCCTCTAGCTAGCACAAGAGCAGAAACTCACAGGCAATTAAGGTCCTGCTAAACCACTGAAAGGCTCTGTGTCAGCAAGTCAAATCGAAGATTTCAAAGGTGTCAAAGTAAAACCATAAACCAGATTGAAGAAGTCTTTGAGGTCACAGGAGTTCTGCACACCACCATGTTGGTGTGCCTCCAGAGTGAGCAAGAAGTCAATCGACAGTACCAAAGTAGTCAGCGGTGGCCTCACGGAAGTCCATCCCATAATAGGAAGTAAAGAAACCAGCTCCATAATAGTGCTCCGCATCAAGAGGACCGCTCTCATGTAAGGCCATGCCGTAGTAGTAGGCCATGTCAATCCCCAAATCTGCCTGAGACAAATCCTGAAAGGCTAGTAGGCTCAGAGTGTCAGGAGGCTCGGGCGGCCGAAGCGGTGGCACATCGTGAGCCAACAAGAAACCCTGAGCCGGGATCACAGAATCAACAAAATCATTCGTAGAGTAAAATGATGGAGCTTCCCAATCGAGATCACCACCAGGCGAAGGCCTCTCCGTAGCCGATGCAGAAGCTGACACAGCAGAAGCCGTGGAAGCCGAAACAGCTACACCTGCAAAAGAAATGCAGAAGAGAGAAAGCATGGCGAGAGCGCCGATTGCCGGCGTGCCAAAGCCGAAAGGCGGCACACCGCACCCGATAGCACCGGCCGGAGCTCGCGGCTTCACCGCGAAAGTACCGTCGGCGAAATCCTCGTAGTCGTCCGTGTCATAGCCTGTCAGGTCAGACGGGTGGACGGCGGCGTGATTCACCGTCTGCACGAAGCCTCCGAACTCACCGCATGTCGCCTCCGTGGTGGTTACCCGCGCCGATTGAGTTGGCGCGGGCTGTACATCCTTCACCTGCGAAACAGGCATAGCAGGGGCCGGCACGGCGGACGCCGATGCCGCCGCACCACCTGCCGGAACCTGCCCCTCCGGTGTGATCCCCGCCGCAGCGGCAGGGCCACACACCAGAGCCGACGCATGCTCCTCAACCGCACTCCCAGGAACAAAGGATGCGTGAGTGTAATGTACCTTTTCTTGGGCGGCCTGAACCTCAGAGGTGAGGGCATCAAGCCGCCGCAAGATGTCCTCGTCGTCGGTCCCGCCAGAAGGCGGAGGCGGCACGCTGAATCCGTAGGCCGCCACGTCGATCCCACCGACGCCGTCCGCGGAGAGCACCGCGGGCGGACCATACGCCAACGCCGCATGCGAGAAGGCCTCCGGTCCAACGTCTGCCGCGTCCTGGAAGACCTGCACGAGCGCCAACGCGTGCAGGCCCTCCGCGTCCTCCTGCTCAATGGGAATGCAGAAAGCCGCAGCCGTGGCCGGCGAGTGATGGCGACCGCCAAGCGGGCAGTCGCGGTACGGGTGATATACTTCACCCTTACCGGCCTTGCGGCAGCGGTGGCACAGCGGCTTCGCTTTCATGTTGTCGCGGTCAAAGCCGACCGCGGGGGGGCTGCCTGCACCCACGCGAAACCCCCTCTGAACAAGGCTACAATTCAAGCAATTGCAATATCTTTATGGCAGGAAAGATTGACCAGTAAATTAACAGGTTGAGCAACAGCTCCTCCAAATAGTTACTTCAAGTTAGAACAGCCTCCAAATGGGCAATATTCAAGTCTTATACTTTCAAGGCGCGCAGTTCATATTCTCTAATCGATCTGTCCCATGTCGGCTGGCATATCATCATCTGCCACCTATACAAATCCTAATCAGAGAATCTGCATTTGGACAATCCTAATCAAGACAGTTGATTTCATTGTCCCTTGCTGATCTTTGCTTTCTTCCTACGAGGAGCCACGTCAAGCCCTTCTTCTTCATCACTGTCACTTCTTATGGAATACTTCAATTGAGTTATATACTCATGTGTCCAACATCTCGGATATTTCCTAGGTTGCCTCTTCGTCTCTTCAGACACCCCAGCCTTATTCTCACCCATTGAAGTCAATCCAGTATCTGACCCATAAGGTTTCTTCGGTGGTGCATGAACAGTCTCCACCACAGAGGCTGGGGCATCCTCAGATATGGCCTCAGACTTCTGCTCGGTAATAGGCTGATCATCGGGCTGAACAGGTGAGGTCGGGGAGGTGCCCTTTGGTACCCAGTGAAGTTCACCCTTCTCATCCATGATCAATTGCAGTCCCAGTCTCTTCAACCTTCGAGCTTCAGCTTGTTCTTCAGCATCGTCAGCTACCAAGTCATCGAACTCGCTGACGTCATCCTCGGTGTCATCATATTCAGGCGAGGCAGGATCCCATTTCGGACTGGCAATATCCATGTCATGCTTACTGTCTGTGACACCCGCGTCATCCTTGTCATCCGAATCGGGTAGTTTCTTCTTACTGTCTATGACACTCGCGTCATCAGGGTCATCCGAATCTGGTAGCTTCTCCTTGCTCCAGGTCACAGCGCCTGTACCCGAATCGTCACTGTTCGTAGGCGTCGATTGTACAGCCTTACGCCCCGTGTATGTGATTCCACGATAGTCATCATCGTCACGTTTCACACTCGTCAGATTGTACCCAACGCTGAGCGGTAATGAGAATGGCGCTACCGGCGCCTTCACTATAGTGGCGTCTTCCAGAAACCAGCCGCCGCTCCTATTACGCTCCCAGCGGCGTAACGCACCAGACGGGTGGACGATAATATGCTGCCAGCTATAATCGAGCCCAGGCTTTCGCTCCCCATAGTACGAAGTCAATGGCTCAGGAGTACCCTTCCGAGCCCATTGCCATTTCGCTGCCCCAGTACGCGTAAATACAATATGCCAATCGAAAGGCTTGGCATGGCTAGTGTTCCCTGGCACAACTCCTCCCCTCTTAGCTTGTTAGTACAAAGAGAGGATAACTCAGAGTCATTTGTACAGCAGCTAAGATCCAGACACAGATCAGCCATGCTTATGGATGCGTGATATGCTTTTCTGATCGAACAGGTGCTCGAAGAGTTGACGAAGCAATCCAGCGGGAAGAGGGTATACAGCAGTGGAAACTCCCGCTCCTTGTTGCCCTGGATGAGGTCCCAGTTGAGCAGTTTCCGGATGTGATCCCAGAGTCTGTTGGTGAAGACAAGGAGTATCCATCGTGCAGTACCGTAGATCCACTGGAGGAGGCGACTGCGTCCAGATGCAAGTAGGCTTGCGATAGCCAGTACCATACATACAGTAAGAGCAATACAACGGGGTAGGTAACCGTCGAACTACGGGTCGAAATCGCAGCGCAAAAGGAAACCTGCCCATCGGATTTTCCATAAACCAATGCTGGGGTTTGAGAAAGTCAAAAATTTGGAGCGTTCGGCGTACACAAGCATCAGCCTGTCGCAGTTGGCGCACCCCAGTGGTCTTAGCCTGACTGTATTCGGTGCACGGTGGACTAGCCCAGATGACGTCAAAGTAACCAGGTGCGTAACGCTTGAAGTCCCAGTCCTGAACCTTCTCAGCGTAGGTAGGTTGCCAACGAGGATCATGATCGACGGTGACCACAGTGCTCTTCGGATAACATGACATGAAACTTCTCTCCACACTTCCTGTACCACTGAAAAGGACTAGTAGTCGCAACTCGCGTGTCGAGACCCCAGAGCCCAGAAGAGCTAGATGCGTCACAAAGGCGTCAGCGGAGCGACAGTATTGTTCCCAAGGTAGGCAGTTGTCCAGAGAAGTGAGTTTTACTTCATCAGAGGTGTCCAGGAAAGTTAAAGCTCCGACGCGTTCCCGCCTTTGCTTCCGCTGCATTCTGACCTCCTGTAAGGCTTTTTCCCGGGCTTGTCCTTCTCGTGATAGTCTCAGGTGTTCGAACTCCGTGAGCTGTTCGAGTTCACCCCCGTAGTTCAACGACTCACGGGTCTTCCAGGAGTCATGAGCGTTAGAGTACCCAGTCCAGCGAACCAGAAATTCTTCTACTTCCTTGCCTCCTTTCATAGGTTTCACTCTTCGAGCCAGAATCTTAGACACATGGGTCTGGGATTGTCCATCCACGAGAACCTTGGCAGGAGTAGGTATTTGTCGACGCAGCGCAAAGGCTTCATCCGCGGTGCGGTATTCCTTGAGGCGATGCTGCGCAAAAACATCGTGGATACGCCATTTAGGGGGTAACTTGAGCCGGTAAGCCACCGGAGCACCTCTGTCAATTTCGGGTAGCTCTCGCTGCTGGTCGCTGAAGAACCTCTCGGTGATGGGTAAGGGCCCGTGCCAGCGAGGTCCCAGCTTCCTGAAGGATTCGCGGTTCATGATATTTTCCGTGAGATGCTTGGCATCTACCCAGACCAAGTCTCCCAACTGAAAGGATTTGGCGGTGTGACGCTGGTCAAACTGATGTCGCTGGCGTTGCTGTGCCAGTTCCAGCTTAGTGCGGGCGTCCTCTAGTTGAGCCGCGAATTTACTAGCCATCTCGTGGGCAGTACCTTCTCCACCCTTACGCCTGGAGTGTTGTCCAGCAGCCGCTTGCAGGAACAAGTCCAGTTGCGACATAGGCGAGTGCCCCAAGACCAACTCAAACGGGGTAAAGCCGGTTACATCGCTCCGCGTATCGTTTATGGCGAACTCTACGTTGGCACACCACAAATCCCAGTCCTCTGGATTGCTGCCTACGAAGGACCTTAGCATGTCTTCTACCACGCGGTTGGTATGTTCAGCTTGTCCGTCCGAACGAGGGTTGTAAGGCGTGGTGGAGGCCACTTTAGTTCCCATAAGTCTCATCAATTCCTTCCACATAGCATCCTGAAAACGAGGGTCGCGGTCAGAGACAATCTTCATAGGGGTGCCATGTAGTTTCCAGATGTGGTCGAAGTAGATTCGAGCGATAACCTCAGAGGAGCTGTCCTGGAAGTTCAACGGGATGATGTGAACCATTTTGCTGAGCTTACATGTGAAAGTAGCAAAGGCATCGTGATTCCGCGCCGTGACTGGCAGTCCAGTAACAAAGTCCACACTGACCACTTGCCATAGTCGCGTAGGAATAGTGTGTGGGTTCAGCAATCCATCCGGGTAGGAATTTCTCGGTCGCACCGCTTGACAGATAGTGCAAGATGAAACCCAGCGTCCCACATCTTCTGCTGCCCCTTTCCACCAGAAGCGTCGCAGTACTCGTTCCAGAGTTTTGTCCCTGCCCGCGTGTCCAGCTGAAACAGATGCATGCGCCTCTTGCAGTACTACCTCACGGAGGGGTGAATCTTCTCCCAGTACCAACTGATAGCGCCCAGCGCTCACCCTCCACAACACATCTCCCACTACGCAGAAGTCACGAGTGCGTTGATGCGGAGCTTCTTGGATTTCCTTCCTTAAAGTCTGGAGGGGACCAGGTCGCCCATATTCCGCTTGCAGCGCTTTGAGGAACTGGCCTCCTGATATCTGCTGATGCAGGTCTCGAACGCTGGCCGCTTCTCCAGTACGCACGATAGGAGGGGGGGAACTCGTTTTCCTTTCCCGCTTGACACGCTGTCGAGCTGGCGGGGCGTACACCACTAGCAGGGGCCAAGGCAGATCCAGAAGGGCTCCATCCGGGGCGGCGAACATCTGCACAGGTTCTCCTTGAGCGTCATGGGTAGGAATAATGTACTCCACTCTCATTCCCGCAGATCTGAACAACTGCCGCCACTGTGGCATGCGAGATTGAAAGTCAGGAAGGACGAAGAGAGCTGAAGTATTCTCAGGGTCCAGACGCCATTCTTCCACATATTTCCTCAGTACGGCCTCGATGGTCAAATGGTTGGAGGAGAAGGGAGGATTACACCAGACGTTCAACCCTCGCCAGTTTTCCTTCAAGCAGTCCGTCCAGTAGCGGTTGACCTGACGATTCTTTCCTCCCAAGTCGCAACAGGCGTCCACCTCGAAGGGTCCATATTCTTGACTCAAGAAGTCGAACATGTCCGCCCGGAACTTCCAGTCCTGTCGATCGCTGGGCTCCAGGAGTCTGGTTGAAGCCTCGCTGCACTTCGGCGTTGCTGAGAAATCAACAGGGGTCTTCCTGGGAGAAGGGGGTGAGGATGCTGTCAGTTTGCCAGAGCGCGTCTGAACTGCCAGGGTGGCTTTCTCGTACCCAGTTTCGGCCCGCTGCAGGGTATGTAAGGCGTCCATCCAGAGTTGAGGGGAGTCCATCCAGGTGAGAGTCCCACTGTACGCGAGGACTGGTTCAGGCTCTTTGGTCTTGGCGCTGTTGGACTTGCGCTCCTTCAACTTGTTGGGATCTACCACTCCCAGGGGGGCGCGTCCTTGGCGGGACTCTTTACCAGCTGCAGGTCGAAACTTGCTGGCAGTGTCTGCGGCCGAGGGAGGTCGCTGCGGTTTCCCAGTAACCGGATGCACAAAGCCAGCTTCTACCAGTCCTTCTCTCGCGGAAATTTCCTTGTAGTCGGGTCGCCTGGACAGAGCGTCTGGAACCCAGAGTAGCGCCCCAGGGATGTATTCCATCTCGGGTACCCCTACCTCCACTAGATCCATGTACCATCGGGCTTGGCGTCGGCTGAGAGGTTGTCCGGGTGCCATTAACCAGACTAGGGGCTTGTGGTCACCCTGCAATTGGAACTCAGTCCAAATGAGGTAGTGTCGCCAAGTTTGCGTAGTGCAGTGATGGAGAGCGCAGAGTTCTCTTTCGCCAGCATGGTAGTTCTGCTCGGCTCCATTAAACTGTCTGCTCTCAAAGGCGATAGGTTGCAATCCATTTCCTACGTCTTGCATCAGTACTCCCCCTAGTGCCACTCCACTGGCGTCAGTTTGTACCACGAAAGGATGCCGTCCTTCGGCCGCCGCTTTCATATCGGGTAGCGCCAGAGTGGGTGAAGAACATAGCGCCTTCTTAATCTCCTCGAAGGCCCAACGCTGCATGGGTCCCCATAGCCAAGCGACATCCCCTTTGGTGAGCTGAGTCAAGGGTTGTGCTACTTCAGAGAAGCCCAGCATGTACCGCCGGTAGTACCCAGCCAACCCCAAAATTGGCGCACATGCGTGGCGTTTTCCAGAGCGGGCCAGTCCCTGATGGCGGCCAGCTTGTCATGTTGAGGTTGACTTCCTTCCCGTGAGATCACGTGCCCCAGAAAGCGTATCTGGGTCTGCAATAGTTGACACTTAGACTCTTTGAGGTAGATACCCTGGTTCTCACAGACTTCGAGAAATTGCTGGAGATGTGAAAGATGCTCCTCCAAGGTGTTGCTGAAGAGGATACAATCGTCCAGGAATATTCTTACAAAAGGAAGATGTCCCAGAGCGCGCTGCATGCGTCTCTGATAGCAGGAAGGACTGTTGGTCAACCCCATGGGCATCACCAACCACTCATACGAGCCATAGGGGGAAGTGAACGCCGTCTTTTCCACATCCTCAGACGCCATAGCCATCTGCCAGAATCCATCGACCGCATCGAAGGAGGAGAAGTACTTGGCCCCATGCATGGAGTCGAACAACTGCTGAATGTCGGGAAGTGGATATTTGTCCTTGACAGTCAGGCTGTTGATGGCTCGGAAGTCGCAGACCATTCTGAGTACTTCAGGTTTCCCAGGCTTGGGAACCATCAGCACCGGTGCAGCGAACGGACTTGAGGAAGGTCTGATGTAGCCCTTGCTCAGGAGTTCATCCAGGCGTTCTCGCAATTGAGTCAGCTCCACCATGGACATCTTGTAGGGCCTCTTAGCGGGCGCAATGCCATTCCATCCCTCTTGCAGTCTCACGTGGGCCACTTCATCTTTTCGCAGGGCGTCAAAGTTGGGCAGCGCTTCGCGAATTACTCGAGGTGAAAAGGACTCGATCAGCTTCTGAAACTTCTTTCTCCACTCGGGGAGATTGAAGGGTCCTCCAAATTCTCGCTGGTGGCCACCGCTGATAACATCGAAGTCCCTACCAGAGGTGTCGCATAGGCCACTAAGATGTCGTGGGGTGTCGCGGCACTGTCCATTCCCGCATATCTGCGCCGATAGGCTTTGATCTCCTTGGTCGCTTGAGCCGCTGATAACATTACCATCGGTTCCAGAGCCATCGCGGTTCTCTCGCCTTTGCGTGTAGGGCTACGCCCTGGCGAACATCCCCGTATCCGCACGGATTTGCCATGCTGGCGAAACTGGACTGATCCCCACCCATCATAGTCCAGCGTGACCGGCGAGAGGTGTCTCAACCACCTTCCTCCGAGTACAATGTCCACCTTGATGCCCAAAGGAAGTACTCGCATCTTGATGACCTCGGAGTAAGTCCCCTCGGAAGTCTCGGCGGTCAGCTTGCCGTAAGCGACTTGCGCAGAGGTCTGCACTGACCCATCCGCGAGGGTAACGTTCAGCGGCGTCCCATTAGCGCGAACCGTGAGGTTCAATCTCTTGACGCACTCACTGGAGATGAATTCATCCGAGGCACCAGAATCCACCAGCACGCGCACTCGCTGTCCCTTCAGCAAGGCCCAGAACACCAATAGCAGCGTTCCCTCTTTGTCCCGAATCGCAGTCAGCTGACTGTCCTGGTTCCACATTACTTGACCATCGCGTCGCAGATGTGCACAGATGGCTGCGCGCACTGGGTGATGCAAAGGTACGCGCTGCTTAGACCGGATAGGTCTTGTGCGCGGTGGTGCAGGCTGCGAACGAGGATCCGGACCAAAGTACCATCCACCTTCCAGGTCGCGATCCGCTTGTAGCTGCCGCTCCTTAGCGCGTCGCTCTTGTCCCTGAGCGCGTCGTCTGGCGCGGCTCTGCGTGCGACTTTCCAGAGGGTAAGAGCGAAGAGGTTGGATGGGCATCTTCTCCTCCTCTTCCTCCCCAGCGCTGTCTTCTGGTTCGGACTTTTGAGTGAACGAGGGGGGTTCTTCTTCCCGCAGTGCCGCCTGGGCGTTGGTGACGTTCGCTGGTGCTGCCACTGCTTCATTACCTTCCAGGATCGGCCGCAGACGATGGCGTTGCTGTTTTTGAATGGTCAGTAGCAGTTCCAGGTGGGTTTCCTCCTGGATGGTTTTCAGGGGAGTCGGCTCCACTCCTTCTGTCACCGTTGTCAGCACACTTGGGTTGTTCTCCGATCTGGCGGCGGCCAGCTGTCGCTCCATCAACTGCTGCGTGAAGTTGAGCGACCGCTGGGAGTCCTCGAGGTCAGAAATGTCCCCAGAAGTTGCGGGCTGAGAACTGGATGGAGATAAGGTCAAATCCAGAGTTGTCGCGGGATTCGCATCTGATGGTTCCGCTGAGTCCAGGGAGAGTGAATCACCACTTGCTGTTGAGGGTAGAGCCAGGTGAGCAGCCTCCTCCGCCGCTTCCCTTTCTCGCTGGTTCCATTGGTGCACCCTGTATAGACTGCACCATGCGTCTGGAATTCCTACATCTCCACCAGAACCTGGGATAGTACCGCACTCGGTCTCCAGAGATAGCTGAACTGCTCCTTCGGTTATCGTTAGGTCAGGGGTGACCTTCCCATGCCATCTGTACCAGCGGCGGCGATATCTGCGCCACCCTTCTGGTACCCATGCATTTCTCCATTTCTCATTCTCCTTTACCAGAGCTGCCGCGGCCATGTGCTCCGGGTGCGTCATCTCTCTCCAAGCACGCGTGCGATCCGCCAGTGACTCTGCTCGAAGTCCTGGTGGTTCATCTCCCAGCCTCGTAACCTCTGCCTCATGCTGCAGTCGGTCTCGTACCGTCTTCGGAGTTCTGCTGCGAGGTTTTCCAGTGCGCTTGCGCGCTGCACTCGTAGTGCTCTCTGCGCTTAAGGACGCCCTCTCTGCCAAGGCTGGACACGCTGCTGGTCGAGACGTCGAAGGAAACACCTCAGGTCGAAGTTTAAAAGGTGGGGGTTCTGCAGCTGGGCCAGTTTTTGAAGTTCCACCCCCTTCCTCCCCACTGTCGTCCAGAGGGTGTGAAACCGCGGGTAGCGTTACATCCTGAATCCGCTGCCTCAAGGCTCGCATACGCTCCACCGGAGCTTTTCTCCCGCGGTCGAGGAGTGTTCCGCCAGGGGGTGTTGAGTGGGTTGAAGGTCCACTGGGTCTCCTCTTCCTGACCATCATCCTCATCCAGTGCTGCCAGTACTGATGTCTCAGGGTTAGGGTTAGGGTTAGGGTTAGGGTTCGGGTTAGGGTCTGTGGGGTCAACGCGGGGCGTTTCGCCACGCTCGCGTTGTGGAGCCTGACGGCGATCACCAGTTCCAAGGGAGCGATCTACACTGAACATAACGGGAGGCTTGGAGCGCTCAGGCGACGAAGTGGGTGACCTTCGTGGCGACCGCTGATGGCGCCGGGACACCAAGTGATGTTCTCGCCGGCCCTGCTCAGTGGAAAGGTTCGTTGTGTAAACAGCGGTACTGGTCAACGAGGGTTCATCCCGTAGGGTTCTGGTTCTGTCGAGATGGCGTTGTCGCCTCTGATCGGCAGACCAGGTGAATCCGTACCCTCGAGCGGCCAGAGGGTTGGGGGGTGGCGGAGGCTCTTTCTGGATATTCCCCCGGTTGTGGGCGAAGGCTGTACTCCTTGCCCAGGGGCGGTTACCCATACCGCCCTGTCGCCGGCGTCCCGCCGGCAGGAAGACACTCAGTCCTCCTCTTCCGCAGATTGCTGACCCGAGGAGGACGCTGCGGCCGATTCCTCGTTCTGAAAATACTCCAGCGCTTCCGCTTCCTCTTCCAAATCCTCCCATTCTGTTTCCAGCGCTGCGATATGAGATTCATTTGTAGCGCGGCGGCGTGCCAAACGAGCTGGGGCGTCAGCAATCCAGGCTCGTTTCTTGGCCTCGTCGGGACAGTTAGCCCATAAATGGGAGTCAGAGTTGCAGACGTAACATCGGCGTGGCGGCCTGGTCAATCCCGCCGGGCTGGGCGGCACGGCGTGCTGCACCCTGAGGTCGGCGGGGTCGGGGTCAGTAGCATCTTCCTCCCCAGCGTCCTGCACGGCGTTAAGTCTGGAGGACGAGCGACCATTCCTCCAGGCAGGACTTCGGTTCGCAGGTGCTGAGACGGGAGAGGTTCGTGCTGCGGTCAGAGCTTCACTGCGCTCCAACTTGGTGGCCACAGTGATGATATGCTGCAGCGCGGTGGATCCGGGATGATTGCTTTCCCAATCCGCTGGACTTTGCAGATCCAACCGATCCTCAATAAGGCGATCCATGACAGCTTGCTTCAGTCGCAGTCCAGACCATAACTGATATAATAGCTGCTGTTGGCTGATGGCGTGGCAGTTGGGCATGGCGTCTGCCAATAACTGGACTACCTCGTGCCAGGATACCAGACGAGTAGCGAACAAACGCGCAGTCTCTTCTCGTCGCTGCGCCATGCGCATCACTGTCCCCGCTAGTCCTACCAGCGCGATGTCATCCAGTACGCTCCTGGCTACGTCGGCCAGGAAAGGCGCCAAAGTGGCGTAACGCCGGTTCCAGGCCTCCGAGTTCATCATCCCACCTTGCTTGAGAAAAGTTAGGGATCGCGGCTGCAGTTTGCGTTGAGCCACTTCCTTCAAGATCTCCGGCATGGTGATCATGGTTAGGTCTAGGCGATAAGCACTCATGCGACCCAGGGCGAATGAAGGTGACTACGCCCATTGACAGAAAATTGACCAGCGCTTCAGAAAAAGGTGGAAGCGCGGCAATATCAGCGTCAGTGGTGATTAGTTCAGCGGAGGAGGGGTACATAGGAATGGCTCGGATCAGCTTGAGCACATCAGCCACTGTCTTGGATTCTCGGTAGACATCACTTGGGGAAGCCGCTCCCATAAGATCGTGGTGCCCCGGGAATTGAGAAAGGCGCTGGTCTACTGGCAGGAGTCCCGGGGCCGCTGGCAAGGAATTTCCAGGCGATCTGTACTCTGCTGCGCTGGGAACACCAGAGGGAAACCGATTGACGCCCAGTCTAGCCGGGACTGTGGCGGGAGTTGGTTGGTTGCCAGCCGCCATTCCTCTAAACAAGTACGCCTCGGAAGATGAAAATGCTGCCCAGATTTGGAGTCCTAGGGGGGCAAATTCTGTCAGCTCGGACTCTAAGGCATTTTCCGCGATGGTTACCCATGAGTACAAGGGCAGGCGTCTCTGCTGAGTTCCGGTACGGCTTTCCGCGCAACGCCGCGCTTCATCCACTTGCGTTTTCTCCACTTCCAGAGTGAAAGCGTCACTGTCCTCAATCTCAGTCAGGCGCACAGGAGTATGCACTGACCCATGCTGCGCCAGGTCTTGGATGTCCACTCCGATGTGCCGCATAGTCATCCAAATCCGATTGGTATCGGTTATGAAGTGACTGGCGCTTCCAGGCATGGTTGGCAGTCGGTAAGAGTATTGTGCCTCAGCGCCGTGGCTGACAGTAACTGCGGAGGAAGAGGACGGGTGATTTCTCAACCAGAAGGAGGCTCCTTCTAAAGTCCATAGCAACACGTCTAGACGCCGGTGTCGTGGTTCACCATTGTCTGAAGGCGGGGGCGAGTTTCCTGGTGACGGTTGATCAGGCTCAGCGGAGTCAGAGGGCGATGAGCCGGTAGCAGGTGGATCTGGCTGAAATGGTGCCGGCGCCGGATGAGCCGGTGCCGGAGCCGGCTGGGCCGGTGCTGGAGCCGGTTGAGCCGGTGCGGGAACCGGTTGAGCCGGTGTTGGTACCAGCCAGGGACCTGATCCAGCTGCTGGCGCCGGTGCACCTGGTAAACCGCTCGCCCATCCTAAGGTGTGCTGGTAGGGCGTCATAGGTGGCGCGCCCACTGCTGGTAGAACTGAAGTCAGATGTGGATAGTGTTGGAGCACTTGCTGATGCAGATTTTGCATGTACTCTGATACCTCTAACATCATCTGATTCTGCATTAGGGATTGATGCTGAGAGTTCAGTGCGGGGACAGAGGCATCCGAGGGCGTTCTGGCTGAGGCGGGGTCAGAGAAGAGTGCTCTGCGCTGTTCTGCCAGGCGCTGCTGGTTCTGTTCCCATCTCTGATGGCGCCTCTCCCGGCGAGAAAGCTGGTTCACTGAGTCTGAGTTCAGAGGTAAGTTTCTGACTGGAATTCTGCTGAGGACATCTGCTTGAGAAGGGGGTCGATGACTGGTAGGTTGCGGTTAAGATGCGGCTGGTAGGCTGCGAGTCCAATGCTACGCCTGAGTGCGAGGTCTGCGTAACTGACTGAGCTGACTGGCTGCTCCGTAGTTGTTGAGGTCAGCGAGGTAGTCAAAGGTCTGGACTCGCGGTTCAACAGGGACTCGGGCATATCCGTAGTTGTTGAGGTCAGCGAGGTAGTCAAAGGTCTGGACTCGCGGTTCAACAGGGACTCGGGCATATCCGTAGTTGTTGAGGTCAGCGAGGTAGTCAAAGGTCTGGACTCGCTGTTCAACAGGGACTCGAGCATATCCGTAACCGTAGCCGCCTCCGTAGTCGCCTGAGTCAGTGAGGGCGTCAGTGAAGTTGCCTCGCTGTCTATTCTCGGACTCGAAAGTCACCGATAACCTTGCCATAGAGTCACCGATCACCTTAGGTTCTGTAACGGTATCGGTAATCGGTGAGGTCAGCGAATGCTCAGAACATGCTATGCTTATGTGGCGTGGGCCACCTGTCAAGCCGGAGCCACCTGTCCTCCCCGCTGCCCCCACCTCCCCGTAGCTTGTTGAGGAGGGAGTTGGATGCATTGAGTGTGCCATGAGTTCGCCAGCCATGCTTTGGTGCGTGTCCTCTGACCTCCCCGCTGCCCCCACACCCCCTTGGTTAGGGCGCGGAGTCCAGGCGAGATTCTCACCCGGCTGCTGGCGCTTTCGCCAGTTGGCCACATCAGAGCGGGAAGGAAATTGACGAAGTCCTGGTTTCTGCTCATTCGCCTCATTCTGCATGTCCTGCTCACATGCTGCAATTTTGACCTCGGTCATTTCGCGCACGACGATCGGGTCGCGAGGTGGTCGGTCAGCCGGTAGAGGTTGTCCCACAGAGGCTGCTCCCGCGGACTCAGCCTGAAGCGCGTTCTCGCTGAATGGCGTGGGCAGCTGGCCGTGCGGGGAGGTCATCACCGTAGCTCCAGACCAAGTGTGTGGAGTCCTGTAGGGGTTCAAAGGACTTCGCGGTCTTGGAGCTGGAGGACTCATGTCGCGCGTCCGTGGTGGGCTCCTGCGGCGCGGCGGTGGCGGGGTCCGGTCTCGAGTCCGAAGCGGGCTTCGCTGGCGCGGAGCTGGAGGGCTCAGGTCGCGGCTTCCTGGCAATCGCAGGATGCCAGGGGAAGGAGAGGTCAAGTTGACATACCGCTGGGGAGTCGCCCTCATGTTTCGCCCTGCACCAGGGGTGTCAACAGTCAGCACCCTTGGTGACGCCGCTCTTGCATGACGCAGGGCGGATTAGGGCGCGGTTTAGGTACCGTTACAGCCTCCTCCAGGGAAGGTGTCACACAAGCGGTTCCAGAGTCCAGAGCCAGAGGAGTCACGCTGTTAAACTCAGGAGCATCAGCTGACAGGGTCGACTTCTTCTTGGGTATCTGGAAGCTTGGCGCACCTGCTGCTGTCGCAGCCGGTGGCGGCTGACCCGGAGAGGGCGCCTTGTAGGTGCCCTTCGCCCCCTTGCCAGTGGTCCCAGTGGCTGCAGCACCTCTCGTGCTGCGCTGGCTGGCCTGTCGTCCCCTTGTACGCCTAGGAGTCGACGTAGGCGACGTTGGAGGTGAGCGTCCCGTGTTAGCGTTTTGCATCATGTCGAAATTAAGAGTGACAAAGTGCAAATCTGACCGTTGGGGAAGTCAAATCTGTCCAATGTGGCAAATCCCCCCAGAACACTCAGAAAAATATTTCCTTGTAGCAGTGGAAGTCGTGGTGAATAACGAAATATGCTTTCCAGAGTGAAATGCAAGTTTTGGTGGCCAAATTTCAAAAATGGAGTGTCGATCGGCAGTTTGGCTAATTTCTTCTTGGCGGCCATCCCGGAGCAATCCAGACTAATCGGCCAGGACCCAGTATTGGAGACTATTTTTTTCCTTCAAAGGATATAAAAAAAATGGAAAACTATCCTTCTGGGCTCCCGTTTCCTTCTATGTAGTCTGCTGGGCTCAAATTTGTCTAATTTTTGCTCTGCCGTGCCGGTTGCCCATCCGAATTTAAAATGTAGCGATCTATGAGGACCCAGGTCTCGGGGCCAGGTTCCAAACGACAAAAAACTATCAAGAAACGTCTAGAATTTTTGTGCCTACGTTAAAACGGTCTCCGAGGTCCTCTTTTTCTCAATCTGCCACTGATCCACTTTTCACTCTCCGTTCGGGTCAATCTGGCTGTTAATCCCGGTAAATCTGAGTTGCTGGCGGCTTCTTTTCCCACTTTCTGACCACTTTGCAGCATAACAGTTTTGAAAAATCGCCTGTTTGCATGCAGGGTGAAAGTCAGGGGGCAAAAAGGGCGCAGAGCAATACCACTTCCAAGTGAAGACTTCTTGAGCACGTGACTGTATCCGAGCCTGAGCTCAAGGGTCAGTCAGAGGTAAATCTTGCTTCAATCTTGGGGCACAGGTCCGTAGTCGGCAATTTTGCAGTGTACAAAATTGCAATGTTCTAGATAAACAGTTGAACAAGGCTACAATTCAAGCAATTGCAATATCTTTATGGCAGGAAAGATTGACCAGTAAATTAACAGGTTGAGCAACAGCTCCTCCAAATAGTTACTTCAAGTTAGAACAGCCTCCAAATGGGCAATATTCAAGTCTTATACTTTCAAGGCGCGCAGTTCATATTCTCTAATCGATCTGTCCCATGTCGGCTGGCATATCATCATCTGCCACCTATACAAATCCTAATCAGAGAATCTGCATTTGGACAATCCTAATCAAGACAGTTGATTTCATTGTCCCTTGCTGATCTTTGCTTTCTTCCTACGAGGAGCCACGTCAAGCCCTTCTTCTTCATCACTGTCACTTCTTATGGAATACTTCAATTGAGTTATATACTCATGTGTCCAACATCTCGGATATTTCCTAGGTTGCCTCTTCGTCTCTTCAGACACCCCAGCCTTATTCTCACCCATTGAAGTCAATCCAGTATCTGACCCATAAGGTTTCTTCGGTGGTGCATGAACAGTCTCCACCACAGAGGCTGGGGCATCCTCAGATATGGCCTCAGACTTCTGCTCGGTAATAGGCTGATCATCGGGCTGAACAGGTGAGGTCGGGGAGGTGCCCTTTGGTACCCAGTGAAGTTCACCCTTCTCATCCATGATCAATTGCAGTCCCAGTCTCTTCAACCTTCGAGCTTCAGCTTGTTCTTCAGCATCGTCAGCTACCAAGTCATCGAACTCGCTGACGTCATCCTCGGTGTCATCATATTCGGGCGAAGTTGGCTCCCATTTCGGACTGGCAGTGTCCATGTCATATATGACACCCGCGTCATCTTTGTCATCCGAATCTGGTAGCTTCTCCTTACTGTTAGTGACACCTGCGTCATCATTGTCATCAGAATCTGGTAACTTCTCCTTACTCCAGGACACAGCGCCTGTACCCGAATCTTCACTGTTCGTAGACGCTGAGTGTGTAGGCTTACGCCCCTGGTAGGGAATTCCATGATATTCGTCATCGTCAATCACAATCGTCGGATTCCAGTACGCGATCCCAACGCGGCTAATCGGTAATGAGAATGGCGCTACCGGCGCCTTCAACTGAGTGGCGTCTTCTAGAAACCAGCCGCCGCCCCTATTACGCTCCCAGCGGCGTAGCGCACCAGAAGGGTGTACGATAATATGCTGCCAGCTATAATCAAGTCCAGGCTTTCGCTCCCCATAGTACGAAGTCAATGGCTCGGGAGTCCCCTTCCGAGCCCATTGCCATCTCACTGCCCCAGTATGCATAAATACAATATGCCAATCGAATGGCTTGGCCGGGCTATTGTTCCCTGGCACACCCTCGGATGCTGCTTCCCCCGATGCTGCGGCTGCGGCTGCTGTCCCCCGCCCGCACGTCCACTTCGCACCAAGGCCTTTAAGGCCGCGATCTCCTCGAGGAGCACCGCGTACTTCGATGACGTGACCAGAGCGGAGGGCTTACCGTCCATCCCCAGCACCTGCTTCTCACGTGCCGACGCCCCCTCGTCCGACTGTGCCCATGCCTGGAAGATGGCCACGAGGAGAGCCTGCAGCGAGCGGAGAGTAACTCCGCCGAGGTCACCCGCAAGCGGATAACGCACCTTCACCGCCGCGTAGAAGACCGGGTCGAGGCGGTTGTACAATGAGAGCTTGCGGGTCTCGTCGGTGGGCCGCCAGTCAAGAGCGCGGTTATCCCGCACCAGACGTTGCTCACGAGCCAAGATCGGCCGCGGGTCAACGCCTGCGGGATAACGAAGCGCCGCGTGCTCCTGCTGGTGGCTCTCGCGTAAGAACGCCGGCACGCTCCCCTTGATGATGTCGATGAGAGCTCGACGTCCATCTCGGTCAGCTGAAGAGTCCGTACCCCGAAGCCAGGTGTCGGCCACAGAGTTCCGCTCCACGACGAGGGCCAAGCAAGACGTCATAGAGGAGCCCATTAACCTTCTCGATAACCAGAGAGGTGGGGTCGTCGAGGTCAAAGGGGGCCAAGTCCAATCCGGCGGACTCAAACTCGGTCCGAAGCTGCACCACCAACTCGGAGAGGCGGTCGGTGTCGTCGGTACCACGATAATGATGTTTCTTGGAACCAAGGATATCCTCGCGGATACCCTTGGCCCAAGCCCGATGTAAGCGCCCCTTGTACACCGCGTCAACCGTGGCATGTTGGTCGACCAGGTGCTTCCGCAACGCGACAGCAGCGTCGGTGTTGCTGGAAGTAGAAGGGGGCACCACAGGTGGGGTGCTAGCGGTCGGAGTGTCCCGAACCGCATCCAAAAGCCGTATTGAGGCGTCCAAATCGGAGTCCCTCAATAGGCGTTTTCGAGCTCGAGTAGATGTTGCCATACTTCTGAAAGCCAGAGAAAAGATGATGCGCGGAAGCACGTTCGGGTGTTGTGGCGGAAATGGAGGGAAGACGCAACGGCAGAACGTGCGGAGCGGCGTAAAGAGTGTGCGGCACTTGCAAATGTCGATGTGGTCGAAGGCGTCCGGAGCACCAGCCCAAAATACGTAAACCAGCGGGATCAGTGCAGGTAGAACAACGCAAATGAACATTGCCACAACCGAGCAATAGCAACGCGCGGTGCCCATGACTCGCAGCCGTAAAAGACGTCTACCGTAAAATCATGTCCAAATCCTAGTCGCACCCAAACGCGCAAGTGCGCACCACCTCTTCAAGCGGCTGCTTAGCCAACCATGGCCAAGATAGCAAGTGGAATGAAAACGTGGATGGGGCCATAACCTACCGGAATATCCAAGTACACTAGATATCAGAAAGTCCCGTACTCGTGTGGATAAACTGTTTAAGATAAATAAACCCTAAGCTAGATATACCCGGAACGGTCTCGGACGGTCTCGGAGTCTAGCCTACCTGTGACACAGCGTGTGTCACAGTACGAACCTACAGATCAGTCAGCAGTCCAGTGTTGGTCCTAGGGATCTGTCATAGGGGCCTGACCGGGACTCCCAGTCAGGGCTACCTATACAGATTTCAGCATCAGTTACGGACGCGCGGTTGATCGGACATGATTGGGTAGCGCGTACAGCAGCTTATTTTCCGTGCAGTATCGTTGGGCTGGGCGGTTTTGTTGTTTCTGGTCGCTTGCACACCGTCCGACATTGATCACGTCCTTTTGTCCCACACGACCGCGTACAATTTGCTGTTTTCCCGATTTCATAAGTAAATTCCACAAGAGAGCACACCGCTGAAATTATTTATTGGCCTCTTAGGAATATTCCTAGTATCTACTGTATGATTGTACACCTGACGTCTGCTAAATGAGTGGAGACAGTCACATTGGCAGTCGCTGACATGTCCGTACCATGAGAGCTGCATCGTATCTGAGGCACTCTCGCGCATTTCGCGCATTTCGCGCAAGAAACTCTGCAGGAGATTACACGTGGCAGTAATATATTTCAAATTATTTATCGCGAAGTTTTTTCCCGTGTGAGGCCTTGAGAGAGCAGCATTGGAATTTATACCCGGATTGCAATACATTGACATAAACGCTGACTCTCGTCTGACCTCTAAGCGGAGGAAGACACACATGAGATGACTCAAAATTGAACGCTTTGCTTTGTGCACGGTAACGGGCATTCTGAAACGGATATTTCATATTTATCACCACAGAATATGCCAGAGTTGCTGCTGGCAGCTTGCGAAAAGTCTTTAATCTTTTCTCTTCCGTGCTTTGCGAACATGAGTACTTCGGAAGCTTTCAAGGAAAATTGTGACGAACTTGAAGAGCTTATCCGAAGCTGTCAGCAGCGAAATGGCATTAGTTACATAGCTATTTTAGGTGAGCTGCTAATGCGACTATCTATGCCTAACCAAGGCCGAGTAGGGCAAATGGCACAGTCTCATGACGCGCCTAGGACCACGCCAGTCGTAGAGAGGGCATTACTGATGTCTCTCCGGGTCGCTACAAAGATCGAGGTGCAGCTCAGACCTCGGTCTCCCATGTTCGTAGATTTAGTTGGGTCAATATTTCTTCGAGTTCCAGCGGTACATGTAGGCGCTCGTGTGCCACAACAACCGCGGAATCTTATGTACAGAGGTTCGTTGCTATTGCGCTCCTTGATTTTAGTGTTATATTTTCAGCTATTATTGAGGGGTTCTAATCTATTTCTTCAGGTGCGCACTGGTCTCCTGTGACCGCAAACGAGGAAGGCCAAAGAATTGCACATATCGTGGAGTCCACGGTCATCAACTTGTTGAGTGGAGAGGAGGCTTTCGTTGGCGAGGATTTTGTCATGGATTCCAAGCTGAATGTGTGTCATCCACTTGGTAGAAAATCGGTGAGTTTACTACTGCCCTGATGCTTATTTTTCCTGCGTTCCGTATGCTGATCCCCTGGCATACCATGGTCTGTGGTGCCTGTTGGCCGGTGGTGAGAAGTTTATGAGTTGGGTACACCCACTCAACCTAGGTGCCAGGAGTCAGGAGTACCCCCATCAGACCGAGGCACAAGTCTTGATGCCCTTGGCATACCATGGTATGTGGTACCCGGTGCACCATTGCCGGTGGTGGGAAATCTTGCGGGTGGCTACACCCACGCAAACCATGTGCAAGGAGTGCCCCCAACAACTTCGGGCAAATGTTTTCCCCCCCTGAGCATACCGTGGTCTGTGGTACCCGGTGCGCATATACCGGTGGTGAGAGTTTATTGAGATGGCTGCACCCACTCAACTTAGGTGCCAGGAGTGCCCCTGTCCGTCACCCTTGCGCGATGCACACTTCGTCACTCGTCCTTGCGAGTGAATGGTGGAAGCGGCATCTTTGGTAGCTGCATCTTCGGAGTAAAAGATGAAGGGGGAAGGTGCTGTAAGACAGGCTGATCAAATCCCATTGCAGGCAAGGCTGAAGGCCAGGTTGGATCCAAGTTGGTGAAGATGTTTGTAGAGCCTGGCGGCATGCTGTGTTGCCAAAAGCTAGGTTGCACTGGAGGAGGATGCAGATGTATTGCCCCATGGCTGACCTGCCCATCATGGAAGTAGAGAAATTGCATTGCAAATTGCAAATTGCGCCAAAAAGTGGATACCAAAGAAAGTTTACATCAACCTGAAATAACACGTTATAAGATTGTCGTGAGACCTAAATTGAATTTCACAGCAGAGATTGACTCAACCTCCAGCTCAAAAGAGAATGACTCAGTACAGTAATATGTGTATTGAAGTGGGCAAAGGAAATTTTGAAAGTGCATCAACATATCGAAAGCCTTTTCCTAAGTTTTGTAAGGAAAATAAATGGTCAATATTACACATGGAGTGCAAGCAAAATGTTTGGCAGGCTGACCTGAAAGCTTAGCAACGGCGAGCTTCTTGCATGGGAGAATTGAAAACACTTTTCAACTTCTCAAAGTTCAACTTCCAAAGCGGTGCATATAATCGTCGAAGATAAGGGCTCATGAGATGAGGGCGCGACTGTTTTCGAACGGGTTAACAGCTACATAACCAATTGCCTGCGATCAAAACAATCTCACGGAAACAGCAAAACTTTCTGACGGAAAACATGGCGACCTCGCTCCCCAAGACTCAAGCGTTGCTTCTATATTTCCATGCTAGTGGTGGTTCAAATTTGCGAAGGGGCAATACATGAATACGCGCTTCAAAACATTTGGACAATGTTATAAAGCCAGGGCGCTCTGGAAAGTTATCCGAACAAGGCGCAAGCTCGCTTGACACTCGCGCAGAACTCGCGCACAGCATTTCTCTCTGAATTCGTACGTGAACAAGGCCTCTATAAAAGATGTGGGGTGAAATCACCTATGTAGTATATGTAGAAAGCGAACTCTATTGACGCGCAACAACACCGTGATTGCGCCAAGCCGTCGCTTCAGATACGGTATGGAAGATATATGTTAAAGCTGTGATAGGGATATTGCGTGAAGAATACAAGCACGGTGCGAAAGAGAGCTCTGAGCGAACCTCTGCCAAATAAAGCAGAACGCGGACTGTGAAAATAGCTGAGAAGAGCTCTATTTCCGAATAAGTAGCAGCGCTGACAAGCGCTATCTATACACGTACTGAGTTCAAACCTGCCGCGTTCAAAAGTTTGACAGTCCTCTACCAAGTCAACGACACAAAAATAGCAGGATATTTGCCGTAGAATTCGGGTAGGTCTCTGCAAGACGTACGCGTGTCCTCAACAGGAAGCGCACCCCGGAGATAGTCCGCATTCTATCGAATCACATCTCCTCACAGTCTGCTTTGTCGCAAGGCAAACTGCAAAGTGTAGCTTCGGCCTTATGAAACGAACTGTATGACGCAAATACATTCCTTTTATGAATGTTACTGTAAAATCGGACAAACAGTTCGAATATCACAGGCTGGTTATAATATAAAGATACACTGCGAGAATTCAATAGAGCGAAAGCGAAGAGCTCATTCGGATTCTTCAGAAATTTTTCAAAGTCGCAGATGACATACATTCAGCTCAGGGATTCACAACACGTGTACATTGTAAGTAAATAGCTATAGAATATTTAACATGACATCGCATATTTAATATATATAATTGTTTACCCTTCAAGAGTGACTATTGCTCACTCTTGAGCAATAGTCAAGAGTGACTATTGCTCTCAATAGTGAATAGATGTATCGCAATCGTCAAATCACATGACCATGTATGACATGACATGACATGACATGACATGACATGACATGACATGACATGACATGACATGACATGACATGACATGACATGACATGACATGACATGACATGACATGACATGACACATGACATGACATGACATGACATGACATGACATGACATGACATGACATGACATGACATGACATGACATGACATGACATGACATGACATGACATCTGAGATGTGATGTTTTTCAAGACAAGGTCGCATATATAATAATATATAATTGTACACGTATACTTCTGCATCCTATTTTAATAGCATTAGATTTGGGGATGTTCTAATTTCGCCTTTTTATTCTCCATCGCATGCATCGGCTAAGATGGTCAAATCGATGATTACATGGTGCTTGCCATCGGTGTGGCATGCATGCCATGCACACGTCAGCCGTCAATCGTTTCTCGTCCATGAATCGGGTTGTGCTCGTTAACATATCCGGGAGGTGGTGAGTGATCGCGGAAGAATCCTCCAAAGATCATTGGTCGAAAATCGACAGAATGGGTGACTGGAGAAAAATTTCAGAGGTGTGTCATATGGTGGGAATGACTTATGTATCCTCGACGACCCGCCGCAACTCGCAAGCCGTCGCCCACACCGTTAGCCTCACCTCGCATTCTCCACCTCACCCTGTCTCTATAGGCATTTCATCATGGGTACTTCTACTAGATCACACACTGCGGCCGCACGCACGCCGCTCGCTAGTTACCATTTTCGACGATGCCGCAGCCCGACATGCAACCACACCGGCCACTCCTACGGTTGCGGCTGCGCCGGCTGCCCAATCGGCAGGGGCACTGTTCCTCGACGCGGTCAGACGTCTGGCGAAGGAATCCTTCGACGAGCGCGCCGCCAAGCTCGTCATCAAGAAGGTGTACGACGACAAACATGGACGTTTTGATGGTACGGAATCGAACGTCAGCTCCGTTTTCGCCCGTCTGGTTCTGGCATTACGGGACATTTTCGTCACTGAGGAGTCCGCGTTTTCTTCTCTGTTCGACCTGGAGGATGCCACGTTGCCCGTTCGCGCCGAGGCGAACAAGCTGCTATTTTCGACACTGGAATTCATCATCGCTCCGGTGTCGCCCGCGGCAGACTGGATGGAGTCTTCAGCGGAGGCACAGCCGTTTGATGGGAAGCGGGTGTTGCTGGAGATCGCCAGAATGCTTCTGGATTCCGGCGGACCCTTTCAGGGCACCGCGGACCTTCTGGCCATCAAGATCAACCAGTTCGACCCGTCGCGGGCTATCGCCGCCTTCAACGCCGCTCTCCGGTCCGCTCGACGGAAGAGCACTCTCGACGACATGGAGGTCAAGTCCCTCTTCATCAAGTCCCTCGACCCGGTCTTCTATGCTCCGGTGGTCAACCGTTTGTTGTTGCACGACCAACGTGCGGCGGAGTCCCTTGCCACCATGCATTCAGCAATGGACCCGTGAGTGCTACGCACAACACGGAACGGACTCGCACGCACCGCCTCGTGCGTTCTCCGCCCTCACCCTGGCTGGGCAGAGCGACGACGAGGACTACAAGACCGTCTTCAGCGAGCTCCGCGACCAGCTCTACGACATGAAGAAGGAGATCAAGGCCCTCCACAACCGTCTCGACGACACGAAGGGCTACACGCCCCGCAACGACAAGAAGAACGCCATCGGTCGGACGCGGTGGACATGGTGACGGCGTCCGCTTCGCAGCGAAGCCCCTTCCCGAGCACGGCAACTTCCCGCAGTCCTTCCGTGGGAAGTCTTCGGGGAAGGTGGCTTTCCACAAGCCCACCGGTACGTTCGTTCCTTTGTGCCGGCACCCGGCATGCTCCGCTACGGCGGAGAAGCATTGGCATCGAGACTGCCCGAACGGCGGGCCACGCGGACATGTTGGCGCACACGGTTTCAGCATTGCGGACAGCGAGAACGACGTACTCGCCACGATGTTCCAGAACGCCATGGACGACGACGACGCCGCCCGTTTCGACGCCGTCTGCTACATTGCGGACGGCAAGCCGGAGCTCTACGACGCCGCCTCCGCCTTCTCCTTCGCTATCGCCGAGGAGCGGGTGCCCGACACCATCGACGAGTATCTGGGGTACCGCCAGCCCGCTGACACCCGCCTCGGGGTTTGCGCGGTTGGCGGTGCTACGAACATCAACAGCTTCAAGGTCCATGCGGAGGTCCATGACGACGCTCCGGTCGTACCACCGCCGCCAGCGCCGCCCTCCGCTCCGCAGTCGGTGGTGTCCGACGAGGGGATGTACCCCATCAGCGCGCTGCACGCGCACGAGCCACACACGACCTTCATGGACAAGTTCGCGTTCAACTTGGACATCACGGGGCCGGACGCCGGAGCCGACACTCGCCATGCACAACATGGGCCCCGTCGCGCCCGTGGACTCCGTCTCCGTAACAACGGACGACTCCGAGGATGACGACGAGTGTCTTCCGCCACCGCGGCGAGCTTTGGGATGCGGCAGACCACCGATGGGTTTTGGGTTCTCTGCCCTCACATCTCTCGCAGTCTGCCTACTGTTTGTTGTTTGTGCAACTGCCGCGCCTTCACGTGATCGCCCCGCGCAAGCATCGCCAGCAGCAGGGAACACCGGCGACGAGGTCGGTGGTGCTGGTGTGCTGACGCCCTCAGCCATTCCGCCGGCGCTCTACTGGCAACCGGAGGGCTGGTACCCAAACGTGGTGTACCGGTCCGGGTGGACATGGCACCCGGGTTCCCCGCAGCCACCCGAAGCAGTTCCGATTGTTGCCGAGCCGCCCTCGCCGGGTGGTGCTCCGCCATCGCCGGTCTACGTGCCACCCGCCTGGGGCGGGGGAACCGGGGATGAACCTTCTTCTTCAGTTCAGCACCGGACCAGACTGGTTGCACCCGGTGCAACTGACTACAACGACATCGGCACATCCTCAATTCTCTCATTTTGCTCTACGCATGATTTATCAAACAGTGGTACCAGCTCTCCTGGGCGCTGTAACAGTGGCACCGGCTCTCCCGGGCACCCTCGACGTGGCTAGAGTTGACGAGATTGAGATTAGCCCGCCTCCAGATTGTTATGTTGTTGGTTCAGGTTGCCCCAAGATGGGCTTAATTTAGGGTTTTAACTGTATCTGTATTCTGCAGTGTGCCTAACTGACTGCTAGTTTCGGGAGTTACCCTGCCACAAAGGACAGGTTCTCCTGTAGGATGCTTATTTCCACCGAAGTTGAGTAGGTGTTTGTTTCAGTTCCGTGACCACCTAGTTTGCCAGTCACCACCCTAGGTGGTGTGCTGGAAGTGACACTCCGACTGTCATTCCTATAGTTAGGGTGTATGACTGTCATCGGTCCCGGAACCCTAGACCCCGAACATATAACGGGCAGTCTGCGTATTTCTCAACGCTCTTTATTCTATTCTGATTACCTCACTCACCGAATATACAGTCAAGCTGATATATTCAGCAAATACAAAATAAGCAAGGAATCGATAAAAGCATATTCTTTTAACTAGCCATTGGATTGGTCACATCTCATTTCAGAGATTTTAGATAAAAGGTAATACCAAAGATCGGGACGTCTGATTGGTTTACAGTTTCGAGTAACACGATTTGAAGCATTCGATCTTCGCGGGTCGCCTGCTTGCATTTCGCGTTTCAAGCAATATGATTGGTTAAACGGGGATTGATTTAGGGATCGGGGAAATTCATATTTTTGAATTTTGACACGTGGAGGTTACCGCTCAGCGCGTTCCGGGCTACAAAGTTAGGAGCTTAAATTTCTAATTCAAAAATGTTAATTTCCCTGACCCCTAAAACTGAAAAACTGAGATGTCTTGAATAAGGGATTTGTAATGTATTTGAGTTCTACTTGATCGCAGAGCAAATCTCGATCGGAAAAGCGCCCAAGCCTTAACGGTTAAGGTGTACTGCTGGAAGTGACGCCCCGACTGTCATTCCTATAGTCAGGGTGTATGACTGTCACCGGTCCCGGAACCCTAGACCCCGAACATATGACGGGAAGACTGAATATTCTCACCGGTTATCTATTCTGATTATCTGTCTCACCGAATATACAGTCCAGCTGATATATTCAGCAGGTTTGGTCCCACGCACTCTTAATTTTACACTGCGACTTTGGCCATGATTGGCTAAACACCGACGCTTGAGATGGGGTGAGGGACCCGCGTTAGAGAGGTTTTCGGTATGGGCGGTATGGCTCGGTTACGGACGCGCGGTTGATTGGACATGATTGGGGCGCGCGTTACGGCAGCTTATTTTCCGTGCAGTATCGTTGGACTGCATTTTGTTGTTTCTGGTCACTAGTATACCGTCCGGCATTGATTGCTGGATTCAGTGACCCGTAGGTCATAACTTACTCTGACTCCCGTTAGCTGTACCAGTACTCGTACAGTACTAGGTGACAGATACCTAGGTCACAGACGGCTTATATTCGTTATCTCTTATAATCAGTTTACACTTGTATGAAAAGTATTCAGTGACCACCCGATATAATACGGTATATTATATCTCACAGGTTATGGGGTATTACCCCGCTTTTATCACTGCTGACTTTGCCATGATTGGCTAAGCTTTTCCGCTTGGCGGGGCGTTGGGGCCTCGCGAGGTGTTGAATTGGCCACTTTAGGGCGTGCGGTTTGCGCTAAGTTGCGGTGAGATTTCGGATTGGGACTTTCGGCAACTTCTTCGGGTGTCCGCGTTGGATTTTGTTTTAGACTTGGCTTGATCACCCCTGTCGACATCTCCTTGGCCGTCGCGTATTCGACTTCGTTGATTTCGTTCGACCCCATCTTCTCCTTACTCCGCAACTGCGTTACCGTCGTCCGCCACCTTACAATTTGCGCCTCGCCTTTTCCCCAACCCCCCTCCTATAGGAATTTATTCTGATGACTTCATCCTCTGTTGGTACACCGGCCATGGGCGCTAGAATGCGCCTAGACTCTATTTTTGCTAGGAACGTGGGTGCTCGCTATAAGAGCACCCCGCAGTCAGCGAAGGTCGTGCTCGCTGCTGCTGACAGGACACGCGGCAATGCCGTGTTACAATCGTCCTGGGACACTGACGTTGTGAAGCGTGTCGCGAAGGACACATTGGGAACGAAGGCGTCTTCGTTTTCAGGGAGTGAGCCACATCGTCAACTGCTTTGGGACTCCTTGGTGACTGCCTTGGAGGCTTCTTTCGTCAACAAGGACACCGCCAGCGAGGATATTTTTGACCTCGTGGACGTCACCAAAGAAGTTCGCCCCATTTACAACGACATTTTGCTTCGTGCTTTGGTGTCTTTGACGACTCCCCATTCTCCAGCTCGAAGGTGGGTTGACGCTTCGGCCCGAATTTCTCCGCGTGACGGCAAGCGTGCCCTGCTAGAGATCACCAAGCGGCTCCTGCCGCCTGGGCATCGGCCGCTCCGCCACCACGGTCATAACTTACTCTGACTCCCGTTAGCTGTACCAGTACTCGTACAGTACTAGGTGACAGATACCTAGGTCACAGACGGCTTATATTCGTTATCTCTTATAATCAGTTTACACTTGTATGAAAAGTATTTAGTGACCACCCGATATAATACGGTATATTATATCTCACATTGATCACGTCCTTTCGTCCCACACGACCGCGGACAATTTGCTGTTTTCCCCAGATTATCCTCGACGACCCGCCGCAACTCGCAAGCCGTCGCCCACGCCGTTAGCCTCACCTAGCATTATTCACCTCACCCTGTCTCTATAGTCATTTCATCATGGGTACTTCTACGAGATCTCACACTGCGGCCGCACGCCGCTCACTAGTTACCATTTTCGACGATGCCGCGGCCCGACATGCAACTACACCGGCCACCCCTACGGTTGCGGCTGCGCCGGCTGCCCAATCGGCAGGGGCACTGTCCCTCGACGCGGTCAGACGTCTGGCGAAGGAGTCCTTCGACGAGCGGGCCGCCAAGCTCGTCATCAAGAAGGTGTACGACGACAAACATGAGCGTTTTGATGGCACGGAGTCGAACGTCAGCTCCGTCTTCGCCCGTCTGGTTCTGGCGTTGTGGGACATTTTCGTCACTGAGGAGGACGCGTTTTCTTCTCTGTTCGACCTGGAGGATGCCAACCTGCCCGTCCGCGTTGAGGCGAACAAGCTGCGTTGTTTTCGACACTGGAGTACATCATCGCTCCGGTGTCGCCCGCGGCAGACTGGATGGAGTCTTCGGCGGAGGCACACCCGTTTGATGAGAAACGGGTGTTGCTGGAGATCGCCAGGATGCTTCTGGATTCCGGCGGACCCTTTCAGGGCACCGCAGACCTTCTGGCCATCAAGATCACCCAGCTCGACCCGTCACTGACTATCGCCGCCTTCAACGCCGATCCGCGAGTTTCATGACTACTTGAGAGAGAAAATATGTCAGATAAGACCCTTACCTTCAATATGCCGTTGAGATTGCTCGATTCCGTTAACTCTACAGCGCTTAATCAATAATCTAGTCCACGCTTAGCTTGCGCGAATCTGCCAAAGTACCCTATCAGCCTTGCCTATTAAAGGGCCCTAGAAGCCTCCCGTTCGCAAGCGAGCAGAAAAAATATATTAGCTAGATATCATACCTTCAAGATGCCGTCGAGATTGCTCCATTCCGTGAAGTATACACCGATTAATCAATCATCTTGTCCACGGTTAGCTTGCGCAAATCTGCGAAAGTACCCTATCCGCCATGCCTATTAAAGGGCCCTAGAGGGCTCCCGTTCGCAAGCGAGCAAGAAGAAATAATAGTTAGATGCCTTAACTTCAATACTCCGGCGAGTTTTCTTCAAATCATCAACTACACAACTTGCAATAAATTATCTTATCAGCCCTTGAGGCTGTTTTTCGTGAATCTGTTCCGTGGAAAAGAGAGAGCGAAAACGGGCATTTGAGCGCTTTTGCCAACTAATGCCAGAGTTTCTCCGAGCCTCTTCGATCATCTGTAACGTCGACCCTCGCGTGTCGCAGGCCGCGCAGCGGCCGCGCTCGGAGAAACTCTGGGAACAAGAGTAGGCGAGGGGATCATCATCACGCGACTTGTAGTCCGACTTGATTGATTTTGCATTTTCCCGAGCTGACGTCTCGTCTTGAGCTCTTGACTGGTCGTGGTGTTCTCAAACGAAAGCAAAGGAAGGTTCTTGAATTATATAGCGATATCGATTGTCAGTATTCACACTCTTAGCTGTAAGACGATCATTCGAGGGGAACACCTAGCAGCTGGGTTTGTATCTTGAGGCTGAAAACAGACTTCAGGAAGCATTGCATACCACATATCGGTTCAAACTACATCTCTTGGTTCAGGCACGTCTTCAAAAATGACAGAGTCACTTGAAGCACAGGTATGCACACTTCAGTCCCATAACCCATGTATCACTGCAAAGTCATTACCTAACGCTTCCCTTTCGTTTGCAGCCGGCCCGCGAGCCAACAAAAGCGGAGGCCCTGCAGATGAGAACGCAGCTGGAGATGATGACCCTAATCCGAATGAAAAAGTTTCAAGAGGCTCTTACAAAAGCAAATATGCGTAAGTATTTTTATCCGTGCGCTCCGATATCTGCATCGAGTCTCGGTTCACAAACTGTTTTGACGTGGCGTATCGGGTGCTCGCTAACCTTTAATCGTGAAGAGCATGTGAATTAAAAATGCATTACCAATTAAAGGTTTTGTATTGCTTAGTCGCATGTTTGTCGTGCTATGCTTACCGCAGTTGTCGAGCTTGAGCCGGAGAACGTGATGTTCAAAGAGTTTCAGTCAAATCTGCTTGAAAAGGTGGACTTGGGTAAGCTAAGCTTCTCCTTAGCAGCAATATTTTCCGTTTTATCAGCAAAAAATGAGATATTTCCAAGTCGTAGTGCGTGGTTCGTCACAGAGTTTTGTGAAATACGATTGTTCCTTCTCAGACGAGGAAGACGAGGAAGACGAGGAAGACGAGGACGGGGAGGAAGGGGAGGAGGTTGAAGAGGAGGACGACGAAGACGAAGACGACGACGACGACAAAGATCAAGCGGAGGGTGACGATGACGACGAAGAGGAGGAGGTCTGTGACGGCTTTTCTTTCCTGATATCCAAATAGACACTTTGTTCACGCACAGACTTCTTCGCGAAGTTGTCCGCAGAAGTGGCGGAGCTCAGTGGTTTCTCATGCGTGTTTCTTTCGAAATTGGCTGCTCGTGCGTGCGTGCACAAGCTTGCTGCGAGGACATAAGAATGCACGCAAGCAGCCTTACAGGTCCATCCTCCTTGTAACTTGTGGATCTCGGCCTGCGTTACTGCTCAGGCTTTACATAATGTACGTCGAGTCTGAAAGTTTTGCGCGATCCACAGACCGTGCTAGCAGAAGGCGCGGCAGCTTTGGAAGCCACGCCGGGCAGCTCGGTTTTAAGTTCCTGGTTCTTGCGGATTGTCTGCTGCGCTGCAGCTCGACACCCGACCCGTCCAGAGTGAAGAGGAAGCAAACATTCCACAGACAGCGCCAAGTATCCTGCCGAATGCCGATATGATTAAGGTATCTGGGCGGCTGTCTTGCTCACCGCGCATTTTATCCTGGCACTTTTTTGGATAGGCGTGGCTTCTCACTTCTTAACAACCAAAGAATGATGCGGAACTACTTTCTATTCCCGCCTCGGAACACCGGGAACTGACTGCCGGTATATATTATTGAGCCGTGCAGGTCTTTAAGGAGGTGCTTGCGGAAGACGAAGAGCAGGACTTGCTTGTCCGTCAAGAACTTGAAGCTTTAGCTATGCCGTGAGTGTATTAGAACCGAACCCCTGACTCGTTGAATCTACTGAAGTGAAGCTTGCAGGCATCCCAGGGAAGTTTTGACCTGGAGACATCAGAAATGGCCCTTCTTCCACCGCTGTTTACCTGTGGAGAGGTCTTTATTGTACAGTAGCATGTACTGCTTGGAGCTCTAGAACACTGGAGCTTTGGATAACAAAGTATCCATATTGTAAGCAGCCAAAACTTAATACAGCTGGCGATTGTCAGTGTAACTACTAACCAACCCTTCGTGAATCTTTCACACCACAACTCGCGCTTGTGGTTGCTGCTCCTGCCGATACTAGAGGAATCATCTGCATCGGGACTCGCACTCATGGGCGCGGTCTGCACACCGGGAATCTCGTCCCACGCGCGAGCACAACTGGGGCCCTGCACACCGGGACTCGCACTGGTTGGTGCCACCCATGCGCGAGCACAACTGGGGTCCTGCACACCGGGACTCGCGCTGGTTGGTGCCGCCCACGCGCGAGCATAACTGGGGTCCTGCACACCGGGACTGCACTGGTTGGTGCCGCCCACGCCCGAGCACAACTTGGGTCCTGCACACCGGGACTCGCACTGGTTGGTGCTGCCCACGCGCGAGCACAACTGGGGTCCTGCACACCGGGACTCGCACTGGTTGGTGCCGCCCACGCGAGCACAACAGGGGTCCTGCACACCGGGACTCGCACTGGTTGGTGCTGCCCACGCGCGAGCACAACCTGGGTCCTGCACACCGGGACTTGCACTGGTTGGTGCTGCGCGCGAGCACAACTGGGGTCCTACACACCGGGACTTGCACTGGTGGTGCCGCCCACGCGCGAGCACAACTGGGGTCCTGCACACCGGGACTCGCACTGGTTGTGCTGCCTGCTTCCACCCACACGGGACACGCACTGGTTGGTGCTGCTGGGGTCACACACCGGGACTCGCACTGGTTGGTGCCGCCCCGCGCGAGCACAACTGGGGTCCTGCACACCGGGACTCGCACTGGTTGGTGCTGCCCGCGAGCACAACTGGGGTCCTGCACACCGGGACTCGCACTGGTTGGTGCTGCCCACGCGCGAGCACAACTGGGGTCCTGCACACCGGGACTCGCACTGGTTGGTGCCGCCCATGCGCGAGCACAACTGGGGTCCTGCACACCGGGACTCACACTGGTTGGCGCCGCCTGCGAGAGCACAACTGGGGTTCTGCACACCGGGACTCGCACTGTTTTTCTGCCGATGCATGCTTATATACTCAATGCTTTGGTCACTGCAGTTGTACACATATGTTTGGTGAATAACCGAACCGAATCTGGACAGGCATGGTCATATCCGTCCGCCTGTCCAGAGCTCCCATTGTGAGGGCCGGGTCGGGAAGCTTAAAGCAGATATAGTTACAGCAACTAGTCAGTTTGGAACAGTTCCAACTGAGTAACAGGAATTGTTTCACCGATTGCATTATCCTACTCTCACAATTGAAGGCGGCAGAGTTTCGATATGACATTGTCATAGTCCCTAGGAAACAGTGTCATACTCTCAGGTCCGATGTCACTTTCAGAATAACTGCAATCTAGCGGTCGATTTGATCTGCTCAGATCTGACGTTGCTGCATAACGCCTGCCATATTCCGCATAAAAACATTTGAAACCTATCGCCTCTGTCGCTGACTCCCATCGCTTATAGCTAATTTCTTTCTGCCGTTGCATGCTTATATACTCAATGCTTTGGTCACTGCAGTTGTACACATGCTTGTGGTCACTGCAGTTGTACACATATGTCTGGTGAATAACCGAACCGAATCTGGACAGGCATGGTCATATCCGTCCGCCTGTCCAGAGCTCCCATTGTGAGGGCCGGGTCGGGAAGCTTAAAGCAGATATAGTTACAGCAACTAGTCAGTTTGGAACAGTTCCAACTGAGTAACAGGAATTGTTTCACCGATTGCATTATCCTACTCTCACAATTGAAGGCGGCAGAGTTTCGATATGACATTGTCATAGTCCCTACGTAGGAAGCAGTGTCATACTCTCAGGTCCGATGTCACTTTCAGAATAACTGCAATCTAGCGGTCGATCTGATCTGCCCAGATCTGACGGTGCTGCATAACACCTGCCATATTCCGCATAAAAACATTTGAAACCTATCGCCTCTGTCGCTGACTCCCATCGCTTATAGCTAAAATCTTTGTGCCGTTGCATGCTTATATACTCAATGCTTTGGTCACTGCAGTTGTACACATGCTTGTGGTCACTGCAGTTGTACACATATGTCTGGTGAATAACCGAACCGAATCTGGACAGGCATGGTCATATCCGTCCGCCTGTCCAGAGCTCCCATTGTGAGGGCCGGGTCGGGAAGCTTAAAGCAGATATAGTTACAGCAACTAGTCAGTTTGGAACAGTTCCAACTGAGTAACAGGAATTGTTTCACCGATTGCATTATCCTACTCTCACAATTGAAGGCGGCAGAGTTTCGATATGACATTGGCATAGTCCCTAGGAACCCTCCATTCTGGGAAAATCAGAAGACGCGTCTTCTGAACGTCTTCTGGGGTCCAGAAGACATCCAGAAGACGTCTTCGGCGCGTCTTATAATGTCTACCATCTTCTGGGTTCCAAAAGACGTCCGGAAGACCTTCGGGGAAGACATCCAGAAGTTATCTTCTGGACGTCTTCTGTATATCTCCTGAATCCCGGAAGACGTCTTCTTGATATCTTTTGGGCGTCTTCTGTACATCTTCCCCGAAGATCTTCCGGACGTCTTCTGAAACTCAGAAGATGGTAGACATTAGAAGACGTCTTCTGGATGTCTTCTAGATATCTTCTGGAACGCAGAAGTTATCAAGAAGACATCTTCCGGAATTCAGAAGATATACAGAAGTCATGCAGAAGACGTCCAGAGGATATCTTCTGAATGCCTTATGCATGTCTAATAAATTTCAACATTCGTATACGCATTCGCGCGGAATATTATTAGGTTGAAATAAGTTTGCAAGAAGGATGAGTGCAAACAAGATGTATGGCATTATACACTTCTCGCCATCCTTGACAAACATATTCTCAATGCAAGTTTGATACACGACAAGAGATGATTTGTTTGTGTGGAAGGCTAAGATGCTTTGGAGACTAAAATTGCTTTAACAATATTACTTTTCAATCAAGAATCTAATCATAAGGAGGGCCACGCATATTATTATCCTAACTCGCTAAGTGTCTAGAACTACTTCACATTCATGTTCTAAACAACTAGTCTAATTACCTAGAAACGATGTTCAACTAACATGCACACATGGCATAGGTCTTGGACCACGCAAAAACATGGGTTTTCCACTCGCTCGTTTTTAACCGATCTGAAAAACAACGCACACCAAAATACCTACACTTAGTAGAGTGAAAACACACAATGAATACAAGCACAAATTCCTAGGAAGGGTAAGGTGAGTACCTTTACTCATCTAGTTGTGGGCGATGGGCTGAAAATGCGCTTTTCCCACTTGCTCATTTTCAGCCGATCTGAAAAACAAAGCGCAACTCAAAACCAAAGGTTAGTAAAGCGGAAAAACACAACGCATAAAGGCAGTATTTTCTAGGTGTGACACTAGGGGATGATAGAGCAAATACCTTTACTTGTGGTGTTGAGGTTGGGCTGAAAAATTACCTTTTGGACTAGGTCATTTTCAGCCGATCTGAAAAACAAAGCGCAACGCAAAACCAAAGGTTAGCAAAGCGCAAAAATAGTACGAGACGAAATACAAGATTACCGAAGGAAAACAAAAAGGCCTAGTGGTGTGAGTTGGAATCGAACCAACATCACCTCGTCCAAAGGACGAGCGAGAACACATGTCTCGTTCACACCTCAATTAGACGCTAAGCACGCCGAAGTGCGCGTAAAAAAACCAAGGCACGAAAAGCACCCGCAATCACTATTGAAGTATTGCGTTGTGCAACGTTTTTCTGTTAGACGAACTATTTTAAAAGGACCACTTCACCCAGCAGCAGTCCGCGGAAAACGAAGCTGCGGTGGAATTGAGTTGGATGCAGGTGTAAAAGTGGTAGATGCAAATTTCACTTCGACGTTAAATAAAATTCAAACTCGAACGGTCATGTCGATGTGCGGTGCGGTGCTCGTGCTCACTCCCCTGCGCTGGGCCTGACGATGCGATGCGATGCGATGCGATGCTAATGCTAGCTGGCGATGACGCCTGACCACGACCGCGACCACACGCCAGCGCCACACCAGGGCAGCGCAGCGCTGGCAGATTTTCCGGGTTTGCTATCCGCGGTATCGTGCAGTCATCACGTCTCACGCGACTCACTGCGCGCGTGATCGACTGTTCGACCGTTGCTAGGAGGGATGGTGCTCTAAAACAAGAGCAGTTTCTTCTACCAAATTCGTCGGCCGTTTTAACTTATTAACTTGGTACGTTTGCCCCTCTCCCGAACAACCCACTTGTTTTTTTGCACTTCTACCTACACCATACAATTATGCCCAATATTGTGCACCTTATATGTTTTTTTGTTTTTTCGCGATTTTTTATAGTTTTTTTCACAAAATACAAAAAAAAAAAAACGGAAGATACCCCAGATACCTTCTGTGCATCTTGTTACCCTCCAGATATGTCTTTGAGGAAGACATGTCTTCTGGAAATCAGAAACTTGTAGAAGACACGCCGACGTTCCACCGAATGTCTTCCCAGTCCTCTTCGGGGCGTCTTCCTCACTTTTTAGAGTGTCTTCTACGCGTCTTGAAATGTCTACCTAATTATTAGGCGTGTCTTCTACAAGTTTCTGATTTCCAGAAGACATGTCTTCCTCAAATACATATGGAAGATGTACAGAAGGTATCTGGGGTATCTTCCGCAAGCACAGTCAAGAAGACGTCCGGAAGATGTCGGGAACTGTCTTCCGCGTGTCTTCCGCGTGTCTTCCGCACCTCTTCTGGGTTCAGGAAGGCATGTCTTCCCCGAAGATGTCCGGAAGATGTACAGAATATATCTAGGGTATCTTCCGCAAGCACATCTAAGAAGACGTCGGTAAGATGTCGGGGAGATGTCTTCTGCGTGTCTTCCGCGCGCCTTCTGAACGTCTTCTGAGTGTCTTCCGCAACTCTTCTGATATATGGGCTGCATATCGGCTGATATATGGGTTGCACATCGGCTGATATATCGGCTGGTATATAGGGTGCATATCGGTTGATATATGGGCTGATGTATGGGATGCATATCGGCTGATATATAGGGTGCATATCGGCTGATATATCGGCTGCATATCGACCGATGAAATTTGGAAATCTAACGTAGAGCAAAATGACAATAGCAGAATCTGAAATCAAGCATTCCAAAACTGAAATCTGAAATCCACCGTAGAGCAAAATCAGCCAAAACTGAAAATCGGAAATCTAATGTGGAGCAAAATGACACATATAAAAATCTGAAATTGGTTTGTAAAATCTGAAATCAAGCATTCAAAAAACTGAAACCTGAAATCTAACGTAGAGCAAAATCGGCCAAAATTGAAATTTGGAAAATCTAACATAGAGCAAAATGACAAATGCAAAAGTCTGAAATCGAGCATTCCAAAAACTGAAAACGAACATCCAACATAGAGCAAAATTAGCCAAAATTGAAAATCGGAAATCTAACGTAGAGCAAAATGACAAATGTAAAAAATCTGAAATCAAGCATTCCAAAAACTGAAATCAGAAAACTAACGTAGATCAAAATTAGCTGAGATTGAAAATTTGGAAATCTAACGTAGAGCAAAATGACATATGTAAAATTGCACTTTCGCATTTTCCCTTCAATTTCAACAAATGCAACAATCTTGATTATTGCTAATTAATTACAAATGCAACCGACTCCGGCCCTTGTGGTCACGGCAGGGATCGAGCGTATTCGCAAGAAAACAAGATGTCGAGGAATTCATATATCAAGGATTTGGCATATTGTTGATATATAAAAATCAGGTGTGTTTCTTACTACATTCAAATGCGATTGAAATTTTAACGGCTTAAATATATGTCAAAATACTGATATACTTTGAGTTGTTATTGAATTATTTTCACATATTTTCACATATTTTAAGAATTTTGACTTATTATTCACATATTGCCATTTTCACTAGTGGTATACATTCGCAGGGAAAACCATATGGTTCGGAGACGTATTGGCGCACGAGCCGGAGCGTCTCGCCTGATGAATGTGCCGTTGCATATGCACGGTAGCGACCCCAAGGTCTGGCTGGGGAGACCATTCACGGAGAATGAAGTGGCACTCGTCGAAGGGCCTCCTCAAGTGTGTCAATCTTTCGACTCGGTCGTGGTTCGAGGAATATGCTATCGCACGGCAGCTCAGGACAAGACAAAGAAAACTTGTCAACGGTACTTCCGAGCCTTTTTCTCTGGAGAAAACATCAAAGGCGAGGAAATCGAGACTGACCGGTTCGTCCGTGCATTACGTTTTGGTAAATGTGCGCAGAATATGTACCGAATGTCTTCTGTGTGTCTTCTCGACATCTTCGGGGATTCTTACTATAGAGTATGGTGGCTCCAACTCGCAGGTACGCCATGGTAGATAGCATCTACAAGGTCGACTTGGCCGCGAAAGAGTACATTCTTGTGAAGGGAAAGTGGTTCCCTGAATTTAACAAAGCGACGACAAAACGGTTTGCCAAGCTAAACTCGAAGTACGGGCCGGACAATACCGCAAAGGTGGTGTACACATACGACCCGGATGATCCCGAGACACCTTGGGACACTACTGATCCATTCATCCTGGCGGCTCAAATTGAGCACCAAGTTGTAATCAAGAAACATCCTGTGATGAAGACGGCGGTGGTATTTGATTTAATGGCTGACTTTTTCGAGTGCATCAACGATGATGGTTCACGACCGAAAGGTGCAAGACGCAAGATGCGATCATGATAATACGCCGGGCATCGTACTTAGTGGTCTGTATGTTGAATAGATGCAATCGTACATGTATGTGTATATAAACCTATCAATTACGTAACTTAGCCGTATATTATGTATCATAGCAACAGAGCATGATGACAACCCTGAAGCTGTTAGGAAGATACCTGGAATGTCTTTGCATGTCTTCCGTGCGCCTTCTGAATGTCTTCTGTGATTACGCGATGAGTGTACGTGTGATATGAAGTAGCTATGTGGCCAAATTGCATAATCATCGCATATGTGTCGATAACACATGTCAGAATGTATTCTGGTCAAGAAGACATTCAGAACATCTTCCGTGTATCTTCCGAGAAGACTGTCCTTTGTATGTCTTCCGGGAAGATGTCTTGCGAAATCCGGAAGGCATTCCGCACATCTTCGGTACGTCTTCCCCGAAGAGTGTCTTCTGGTTTCCAGAAGACGTTTCCACCCCGAAGACGTTTTCTGGAAACCAGAAGACATCATGTCTACGAAGACGTTCAGAAGACGTTCAGAAGACGTTCAGAAGACGTCTTCTAGACGTCTTCTGATTTTCCAGAATGTAGGGGTGGTGGAAGCAGGGGGTCCCGGGTTATGTCTTCCAGTATGACCCTGGCCCACTTCTGCCCGGTGAGCCTCTCGGTGGGGCTCCAGCGTCTCCGGACTACAGCTCTCCTCCGTCTGACATTGACGAGGACGAGTCTGCTATTGACTAGTTCTGATTCTGGTTCTGGCGGTGCACCACTTTAGTGGTGGTGTGCTGAGATGTACTTAGGCCTCAACATGGTGTTCAATTTGGTTTATGTTTCTACTTTGACACCTTTGAAATCTTCAAACTGACTTGCTGACACAGAGCCTTTCAGTAGTTTAGCGGGACCTGAGTGCCTGTATATTTCTGCTCTTGTGCCAGCTAGAGGGTTCCGATTTGTGTATCAGAATGGCACAGTTGGATTAGCAGTTAGGACTTGTCACCCTGGCTCGTGCCCTAACATTGTCTTACATTTCTACTTACCTGTCAGTCACCACCCACAGTGCTGGGGTGGTGTGCTGAAATCTGTATAGGCAGCCCTGACCAGGAGTCCCGGTGCAGGCCCCTATGACAGATTCCTAGGTAGCCAACACTGGACTGTGACTGATCCGTAAGCCTGTGCTGTGACACATCAAGGTGTCACAGGTAGCTAGGACCGAGACCGTACCGAGTTCGAGACCGTTCCGGGTATATCTAGCTTAGGGTTTATTTCTTATGAGAGTTTATCTATATTGAGTTCACTGACTGCCTGATATCTCTGAACTAGGATATTCCAGTAATCTTGTCGCACGGTGCGACAAAAGAGAGGTAAACATGAGATGCTAACGTATCGCTGTTATCGCCAATCAGCGACGCGACCACGTTTCAATTTACACAATGCATTTTTACAAAAATGCGTCACAAAAAGCCTCTAAGTATATGGTGTCGCATGATGCGACAAAAGTTTGGCAAACGAAAAACATCGAGTCGCGCAAGGAGAAGAAGGCGGCTCAGGCTCAATCCAACAGAAGTGGAGAACGAACTGGCCGCCCCTGGAATTCCCCTTCTACATCTCCGTCACCCTCCAGGTCCTTCTTCCGAAGCCGCTCTCGGGAGCCCCATCGATTGATGGCAGCCACGCACGCTGAACTCGCTGCAGTGCCGACCTCTGCTCGACCATCGCCCCCGGCCTCGACAACAACCCCGACCTATCCGAAGCGAGTGAGAAACTGCTACGCGTGTCAAAGTCCCGACCATCTGGTGCGGGACTGTACGGACGCGGTGAAGTTGGCTGCGTGGAAGGCAAACGCACCCCCTCGTTTAGCTCGAAACCGAGAACAAGTGGCGGCGTTGTTCTGGGCGTTGTCGCGCAATGAGGACACTGAGTGGGCACCTGTCGAGCTAAAGGCGGAGATCGAGAGCTTGGCAGAGATGGATGGAGAGGCCGTGGAATCCTTGGCGGCCTTGGTAGGGTGCTCCGAGCAGCTGGCGGTTATTGGTGCGGAGTTGCACAACTCCGAGGAGATCACTATCTCCGAGGAGGAAGGGTGATGAATCACCCTTCTCGGTGGCGACAAGCTCGCCGCTGACTTTCAGCAGTAGGCTGAGAGTTTCACCTGAAGAAGGTGATCCTATGCCTCGGCACTTTGCAGTGTTGGGCACATGACAGATTTTTCAAGTCGCACAGGAATACGATGATGGCTCGCGGGCGTACGACTAGAACAAAAACCGTGCAAGGATTTCGTAAACGGAGGAGTGCGTTTCGTATATGAATTCATTACACACTCGAGGGGCCCTAGTACAACGCGCGGCGTCCTGGCGATTGCACTTGCCAAATCGTTTAAAAATAAACTACTGCAGTAGCCTTGGGCCCCGTGACGGTGATGGCCAGTGAACTAATTCATGCATCACGTCGGACTCGTTTCGGGCATGGGCGCAGTTGCTGGCTGTAGGAGGCTACCACTCCAGTTTCTTCTCTTCTTTACACTTTCGGGCTTATACTATTCTACACTTATTAAACGACCGCACGAGGTATGCTTACGTATGGTCAACTATCGGACTTCGGTTTCGTAAATCCTTCAAGTTATTACTACAAGACTTCGGTTTCGTAAATCTTTATAGCTATGCTTTTTACAGCAGTTACGGCTTACAATTCTCACTTCAGTTCTCATCTCCGAAACTGGTTACACTTAGAGTTCTTATGCATTCAGGAACTCTCTCCATAACTCAACTGTACTGAGTACTCCGTACAACAGGCTAGGCACCTCACATCAACATCATTCTGATCGGTCCTACTGTACTCCGTACTGAGTACTCTTGCGTTTTGTACTTAGCCGTTTTTCTTGCTCTTGTGCTTGCCTCCTAGCACAACTCCCCCCCCCTTAGGGAAGGTCACGTCCACGCTGACCACGTCGGACCAGTAAAGTTTTTATACAGATCTTCTACTGTTGCTCAGGATGATTATACAGGTCTCAGCCGCCTGTTGTCTGGGATGACATTACACTTCCCAAGACACACCGCAATAAGGAGATCAACCTCTTAAGCACAAGGGTCGGCCTCTCACCGGTCTGCCATCTGCACTACCAGGCTCCCCCAAGGCTCGAGATCTCACATCCATTACCACGCTCAAGGTTTCAAACCTTCCAACACGGTACACTTACAGGTGATGACAATAGGTTTGCCAATTACCTGACAGTTCTCGGGATGCCGGCCCGGAGGAAAGGTTTTAAACCCCTACCGCCTCCTCGGATGCGCAGAGCTTTTATCCAGATCTCCAACTGCCGCCTGGCTATGCCGAGGCTAGAGCCACCGCTCTGTTGGATGGATTATCCAGGTTCTCACCTGTCGCCTGGCTATGCCGAGGCTAGAGCCACTGCTCTGGTGGATGGATTATACAGGTTCTCACCTGTCGCCTGGCTATACCGAGGCTAGAGCCACTGCTCTGGTGGATGGATTATACAGGTTCTCACCTGTCGCCTGGCTATACCGAGGCTAGAGCCACTGCTCTGGTGGATGGATTATACAGGTTCTCACCTGTCGCCTGGCTATGCCGAGGCTAGAGCCAGTGCTCGGGTGGATGGATTATACAGGTTCTCACCTGTCGCCTGGCTATGCCGAGGCTAGAGCCACTGCTCTGGTGGATGGATTATACAGGTTCTCACCTGTCGCCTGGCTATGCCGAGGCTAGAGCCACTGCTCGGGTGGATGGATTATACAGGTTCTCACCTGTTGCCTGGCTATGCCGAGGCTAGAGCCACTGCTCTGGTGGATGGATTATACAGGTTCTCACCTGTCGCCTGGCGCGCTCGCGGTGGCTGCCATCTGCCACTCGCGGCGCGCTCTCTCCCCTCAAAAGAAAAGCGGTCCGCTCCCGGACGCTTCACTCTCGGTGGCCCCAAGGGGAGGGCGCGGGTGAGCACCCCGGTGTGCTCACCTCGTGGCGACACGCATGCAAGGGTGGGCCTCCTTGCGGGCGCGTGGCGATGCGTCCCGTCGAGACGGGTGCACTCGCCCGGAGCTTGGGGCTCGCCGGCCTCATCAGCACCCCGAGTGTGGGTGCCGCGCTCCGCGCCCGGCGGCGGGGCATGCGTGCGCGGTGTGCTGCTCCCAGGCACGCGCATCAACCTCTGCAAGGAGGCCCGATGCGCCTCGACGCGGTGCACACGCTGCGCGCTACCCCCAGGCACCATGCGTCTGGTGTGCCTGGCGGGGCAGCGGCGCGTCACGCAGCCCGAGACAGCACAGCGAGAGCTGCTGCCTCATGGCGGTGCGCCTGGCGCGCTCGCGGTGGCTGCCATCTGCCACTAGCGGCGCGCTCTCTCCCCCCCAAAAGAAAAGTTGTCCGCTCCCGGACGCTTCACTCTCGGTGGCCCGAAGGGGAGGGCGCGG
>LGRX02003210.1:0-28531 GCA_001247695.2 Cymbomonas tetramitiformis
CGTCTGGCCCTTGCTTCCATCGACTGTGGCATCCGCGCGACTCTGACCCTCTGTCATGAGTGCAGGCGGACATGGCATCGAACTCACTCGGCGTCATTGCACTCAGTCGGAAGGATGCGGAGTTCATTTCCAGCAATTTACTCTCGGCAGATACTCCGCAGCAGCCCGTGCAGGTATACCCAGGGGGGGTGGGGAGGTTGCTCTGTGGAACGCAGTGCTCGACACTGCCCCGTTGGGCCGGCTCTTCTCGCCCTTCTCTCTTGCTGCAGGCTCGTTGGACAGCTTTGTTGCTACGTGATTGTTGGACAGCTGTGCGCGGAGCGGTTGTGGCTGCAGGATCGTTGGACAGCTGTGCACGGAGCGGTTGTGGCTGCAGGTTGGGTACGGACAGCTGTGCGGCGAGGCGGTTGTACAGCTGCTGGGATTGACTGTTGGAGGGTTGTGCTTGCTTGGAAGCGGTGGCGCTACCTGGTGTTGGTGAGGACAGCTCATTGCGCTGTGTTGGCCTCAGAGAACAGCTTGAACTGCGGCCAATGACATGATTGGTTTTTCTTTCTGTTTGCCATATCTTTGCTTTGAATGCTGCATCCTCACTGCAACTTCCACCTCGTTAACCCGAGGCATGCTACAGGTGGTACCTCCACCTCAGTGACCCGAGGCATGCTACAGGTGGTACCTCCACCTCAGTAACCCGAGGCATGCCGCAGGTGGTACCTCCACCTCCGTGACACGAGGCATGCTAGAGGTGGTACCACCACCTCAGTGACCCGAGGCATGCTACAGGTGGTACCTCCACCTCAGTGACCCGAGGCATGCCGCAGGTGGTACCTCCACCTCAGTGACCCGAGGCATGCTACAGGTGGTACCTCCACCTCAGTGGCTTCGAGGAGCATGCTACAGGTGGTACCTCCTCAGTGACCCACGAGGTATCACACAGGTGGTGCCTCCTCAAACGAGCCAGCAGCCATCTTGCAGGTGGTACCTCACCTCGGTGACCCGGAGCATGCTACAGGTGGTGCACCTCCACCTCAGTGAGCCAGGAGCATGCCACAGGTGGTGCCCTCCTGGTGACCCAGGCATCTACAGGTGGTGCCTCCACACTCAGTGACCCGGGCATGCCGCAGGTCTGGTGCCTCCACCTCTGGTGACCGAGGAGCATGCTACAGGTGGTACCTCCTGCCTCAGTGAGCCCAGGGACACTACCGCAGGTGGTACCTCCCACCTCAGTGACCCGAGGCACTCACCTACGGGTGGTACCTCCACCTCCACTCAGTGACACGAGGGCACGCCTAGCTGCCCAGGTACCTCCCACCTCCAGTGACCCGGGCCATGTTGCAGGTGGTGCCTCCACCTCCGTGACACGAGGCATGCTACAGGTGGTACCTCCTCAGTGACCAAGGCACGCCACCATGGTGGCCCTCCTCAGTGACCCGAGGCATGCTAGAGGTGGTACCTCCACCTCAGTGACCCGAGGCATGCTACAGGTGGTACCTCCACCTCAGTAACCCGAGGCATGCTACAGGTGGTACTTGCACCTTACTAACCCGAGGCATGCCGCAGGTGGTACTTCCGCCGCTGCGCGATGAAGTACTTAAACTAGCGGAGGCCGCGGAGGCCGCCGGTGGCAGCACTGCAGTGCGCGCTCGGCCATTCATCACGTGCTGCGTGCGACTCTCGCCTGAGAAGGAGCCTCACCGCTTCGCCCAGATTATTGAGGAGCTCGCTGTGCGCCCCTCCCGACTGTACAACCCGCATCACCTCTGCTCTCATAGGCATCCCCACCTGCAGTACACTCATGTGTCTCTGTCAGTATGTCTGCTCTGCGCCCTGGTGCCCTGTTCCACGAGGGAGCGAGCTCCTTGAATGGGAGAGAGTGGGTGGGATGGGGCCGAAGAAAATGTTGGGGGACAGTGGATTGGGCATGAGAAATAGTCGGGAGCGCGGATGCGGTGATGGTGCAGAAGCGCGGTGTGCTGGAGAAGTATGGCGTGGCACCTCTGCTCTGTGGCGCCCAGACCACGGTCGGCAGCCCCCAATGCCTGCACCCCTCCCAGACTAGTTGCTTGTGTAACCGTGGGTGGCGTGCAATAGGAGGCAAAGCCGACTGCCTGGCACTCCACAAGTGCTCGGGCTCCCTGCCTTTGAGCACATGCCGGTCCCTCAGATATGACTGCAACCTATTTCATTGACTTGCTTGGGATGTAGCCAATGGCGCGCCCACCGCTGAATCATCCACCCACCTCCGCCTGCTTGGGACGCCATGAAGCATCCCCCCCCTTTCGAGGGATGCTGTTTAAGCGCTTTTAAAGCTTTCTGGCACTTTAGACCAGCGAGTGCACTTTAGCCTTTTGTGCAGAGCGGAGGCCAAGGCCGAGGTGAGTCGTGCCGAGGCCAAAGAGAACAGGGGTGAGATGAGGACAGGCAGATACGTAGGAGAGGAGAGGAGAGAAGAGGGTTGGGGCTGAGGGCCGAGGTAGATGGGGCAGAGTGGAGAGCGATATAGCTACGGGCTGAGGGAGGGGTATGGAAAAACTGAGGGTTAAGCCGAAAACATGGCAGTGTGCAACACTGAATGAAATTTCATCTAGAATACAGAAATTATGATCAACGCACATGATTTCGGCTCACCACTTGATTCCGTGACCCCTGGCCTGAGGAACTGGCGGAGCACTCGGGCGATGCCAGGAATATGCGGAGTCGATCAAGCAGCGTGTGCGAGCGGCGTCGCGGAATGCTGTGGTGTACGAGGACTTCATGCCTCCTTCTAAGCTGGCACAGGTCTACGGAAGCGCTAGAATCAACTTTCACCCAAGTCTCTACGGTGACTGCCCCTGTGGGCTCGTTGAGTTCTGATTGGAGATGAGCAATTACCCTGCCTGTTCGCCATTGCAGGCGAGGGTCTCAGTACATTGTGGCTTCACGCTTGTGGCCATGTAGTCATCATGTGATGGTCGTTCTACAGTGGTATATTCCTACATTGAAGAAACTTTTGTGATATGAAGAGTAGAATTTCCAAGGGCTCGGCCCACACAAATTCAGGTTGTTAAGTTTATAGAGTCACAGAAAAACGGCACCCAGAATTGCTTATGTGAGCCAGTCAAAAGCGAGAGCATTTGAAGTATGCTAGTACTAAGGATCTATTTTTTAGAGCATTTTAGGAAAAAAATAAGATCGCCAACGCCTGGTGATTGAGGCACTCCAGGCTGAATCAGCACTGCAGGGAGGTGAGGGACGGACTTCGGGATGGGGATTTGGTACGGCTTCAGATGCCTTTGGCATGACGGTGGTGGAGGCGGCCTCTTTTGGGGCCCCCACATTGCTGAACATGGGCGGGATTGGTGCGGCAGACCTGTTGCGGTGGGTGCCAAACCCCTGCTCCCCTTTGTTCTGTCCAACAGGCGCCCTCCTTTATCCGATTCAGTGAGGGTATGTGGCCACACTGAATTGAATTGATGCATTGTAGAACATTTATGCGATCTGAACAATCTCCACCATTATTAAAGTATACTAATCGAGTCCCCAATTCATGTAGGCAAACACCAAAGCATCATAATACGTGTAGTCGCCTTCATTTGATACATTTCTTTTGTACACTCGATCTCAATTTCCAAAAAGGCACCCTGCATACATTCTGTTTAAATTGGAACACAGTGGAATTTTAGTGTTTTCTGCCACGTGTAGATCAAATGACCCGTGTCATGCTTTGCAGCTGTAGTGACGGTTCGTGTCACGTGTAGTAGGCACAGAAACCAGACAAAAAACCCGTGAAGCTACATCGGCTTCAGCTCTGTTCTTTTGCCTTCGGTAAAAGAACTCCACGAAAATATTTCCTTCTGGGATATTTTCTGTGCGGCACACTGTAAGTAATAAATCCCTTACCCCCGTAGAAGTAAGCAATCAGGAACCTGCACCAGCACAATGACTGGTAGCATAGACAGCCAGCAACCAGGGGATCCTGAGCCTCCATCAAGTGGTGGGGGTACCCCGGGTGCTACTGTAAATCCTCCGGCGACGTCGCTGGAGGTGCAGCTGCTGCTTCAACAGATGAGGCACCAGCAAGAGGCCCACGATGCGGCCATGAAGACCCAAACAACGGCGAGGATGCAGCACGATCTGCAGACTCAGCTGCTGGCAGAGCAAATCAGTGCTCTGCGGGCCGACGCTTCAAAGGCTCGGTCTGAGAAGGAAGAAGCCACGGCAGCGACGACGTCGACTGGCGATGCTGAGCTGGAACAGCTCAAACGTCTTCCTTACTGTCCTTACGCGGCCGTGAATCCCTTTCTGACGCGTCCAGACACGCTTATGGACTTGATGCCCAAGTTGTTCGACTTGTACGGGGATAAGACGCATGCGGCGTTGAGCAAGAAGTCCAACTCCTCCATGAAGTACGAGCAGATGGTGCTGGGGCTAGCACTCGCGTATTTCCACGACGCGATCGTCTACGAGGAGGCTATGGTGGACCTGCTGCAGAACCTGCCCGAAGCCAAGTACACCCCGTTCTTGGAGGAACTTTGGGACCGGATGCTGCGGGGACACAACACCAAAAAGGGCGCCTACGTGTTGTTGTGTAACCGGTACACCATGATTGGGTATCGTTCGATGCTCGAGGGCGACAACGAGGCCCACGATTGAGCTGACCCGGTGCGGGCGAAGCTGGCCTTCATGGAGCAGAAGATTTACGCTGGCACGGAGGGCATGGTGGCGGACACCGTCCTCACGAAGTGGCTAGCCGAGTTCGACAACTCCAAGGCCAAGAACGTGATGACGGCGACAGCGAAGCAGGCGGCGGGTGCTGCAAGCCGAGCACAACGCAACGACCACCGAGTCGGAGGTGGTCGTGGAGGAGATCGAGCTCCCCCTCCAAATTCTCCGGGTAAGGGCGGCAAGGCCGCGAATCCCCGTGGCAAGGGGAATTAAATGTGCCTTGGGGCACCTGACCTAACCCCTCTCGCTCCGGGGGTTCAGGTCAAACAGCGTACGATACAGGAGTATGTACGCTGTCGCAAAGGAGCATGGCGCGTTGGGGGCGCGAGCAGCGAAGCACTGCAATGGATCGCTCGAGGAGCGAAGGTGCGGTGGGTGAAAGGCCCTCCACCCAATTTCGGCCACGGGACCTCGCTACGAGATCTGACACCGGAGCAGCAGGCTTGGTTGGACATTGAGATGGATAGAGCTCTACGGTCTGGAGCATGGGTACTGGCACGCCGAAGACGTCACGTTTCGCGGGTGTTTCTGGTGCCCAAGCCAGGCACGAACTCCTGGAGACTGGTGATGGACTTCAGGTGGCTGAACGAGTTTTGTGTGAAGTCCAAGTGCAAGATGGAGACCCTGAAGAAGCTGCGAAGGCTGGCGAGTCAGGGCGACTGATGCTTCACCTTCGATCTCAAGGACGGGTACCACGCAGTTGGAATCGACCCGGACTTTCAAGAGTTCATGCAGTTCGACATCCAGGGGGTGCTGTACCAGTGCGGTGCACTCCCCTTCGGGTGGACGGACTCACCACGAATATTTGTCAAGTTGATGAAGACGCTCGTGGAGCTGATTCGCTCTCTGCAAGCGTCGTGCACTTCAAACATCTTATCCTTGGCGTTAACAGTTGACCGACGCAGAGTGCAACCCTCTGCCCATGCCTCTGTGTAAAAGGCATGGCGGCCGTGGCCATCGATGCAGATTTGCTTGTAACTGCAAGAAACAAAGGACATAAGCAATAATCTAAATTGTACTTAGAAAAATATTTTGTCTTTACTCTAACTAAGTAACTTAAATTACCACTGCGAATCTAGCATCCACTCCGGTGTTAGCATCTTGCGCTGCTTAGCAGCATGTACCGCTTCCCGCTTCCTCCTAAGTCTCCTACGCGCTAGGGCTACGTCAGGCACATTGTACTAGAAGTGTCATCTACAATCAAGAGAGCATGCGAGGCCTGTGCTGACTCGCAACTCGCCAAGGCATGGGAACCCTCTGAAGACTCCAAGCTTCCAGACCTGCAACGAAAACATCATTAACTAGTTGCAAACACCAAGCAAGAACAAACATGTTTCTAGCTCTAACGACATGTGGAAACCGAGAGCTAGAAACATGTTTGTTCTTGCTTGGTGTTTGCGGCTAGTTAATGATGTTTTCGTTGCAGGTCTGGAAGCTTGGAGTCTTCAGAGGGTTCCCATGCCTTGGCGAGTTGCGAGTCATCAGAGGCCTCGCATGCTCTCTTGATTGTAGATGACACTTTCGAAGAAGAGACGGATGCGTGCCACCCCGAGCAAAGAGGGTGGTACAACGTGCCTGACGTAGCCCTAGCGGCTAGCGCGTAGGAGACTTAGGAGGAAGCGGGAAGCGGAACGTGCTGCTAAGAAGCGCAAGATGCTAACACCGGAGTGGATGCTAGATTCGCAGTGGTAATTTAAGTTACTTAGTTAGAGTAAAGACAAAATATTTTTTTGAAGTACAATTTAGATTATTGCTTGTGTCCTTTGTTTCTTGCAGTTACAAGTACACCCGCATCGATGGCCACAGCCGCCATGCCTTTTACACAGAGGCATGGGCAGAGGGTTGCACTTTGCGTTGGTCAACTGTTAACGCCAAGGATAAGAAGTTTGAAGTGCACGACGCTTGCAGAGAGCGAATCAGCTCCCTACGGCGAGGTTGTACCTTCGAGAGCTTTACTTCGTGCTAGGCAAGAAGAGCAGTTGGGGATCCAAGGTGAAGCTGACGAGGCAAGCCTGGGGAGACCTACAATGGTGGGCCAAGCTACCGGCGACGAGTCGGTGGAATGCGCGCAAGATCTGGCGGAGTCCGACGAGGGCGAAGCTGCACACCGACTCCTCCCTGGTTGCATGGGGAGGGGTGCTGAACCTGAAGAAGGAGGCACGCGTGTTCTGGAGCGACTAGCTTCAGAAGCTGCACATCACCCACCTCGAGCTCGAGGCGGTCTACAAGACGGTCAGATCGTTCCTCTCCGAGCTAGAGGGGAAGGTAGTACGGCTGTACTGCGACAACCAGGCGGTGGTGGCGATGCTCTCGCACTTCACGTCACGAAACCCGGAGCTGATGCGACATATGCGGAAGCTCTGGTTGCTCCTCGACTTACACGACATCGAGTTGCAGGCGAGGTACATCCGCAGCGAAGCCAACGAGTGGGCGGATCGGCTGTCGCGAGACAAGGACCTCGACGAGTGGAGGATCAACAAGAGGTGGTTCAAGTACGCCGAGGAGCAGTGGGGCGAGCACTCCGTGGATCGCTTCGCCTCCGAGATCTCGGCCCAGCTGCCGAGGTACTACAGTGCCTGGCACGACCCGGGCTGCGAGGGAGTGGACTCGCTGGCGTACGATTGGCGGGGGGAGCACAACTGGGCGAACCCTCCGTGGGGCCTACTCGACGAGGTGGCTCACAAGCTGCGAGAAGAAGGAGCAGCGGCGACGGTGGTGGCACCGTACTGGCTGGGGCAATCGTGGTTCCGAGAGCTGGAGGCGCTGGCTGCGGAGGTGGTGATCGTGCCCCGGCGCAGAGACCTCTTCACTCCCAAAGGCTGGGAGGGTCCGAGCTGCTCGGAGCCTCAAGCTGGGACGCAGTCTTGTTTCACATCCCCAGCTCCCAGCGAGTGCTCACTGGAGAGCGGGGGGTGTGGGGACAGGACAAGGCGACGAGATCAACAAGCCAGAAGAAGAGGTGAGACCCGGTTGCAAAATAGAGGTATTTTGGCCGGAGGACCAGGCGTGGTACCCCGGGATCGTGGGGGCCACGGGTGAAGATGGAAGAATGAAGATCGAGTACGACGACGGTGACGTGGAGAACGTCGTGCTGAAGGAGGGGAAATATCGAGTATTTCCCTCTGAATACTCGATGGGAGTACTCGATGCTGTATCGATGAAGATGGGAATGCAGCAGGCGACAGCGACTCCGTGGAAGACTGCACTGCTGAGACACTGGACGGAGAAACTTGGTGGCAACCAACACTCCGACGCAGCAGCAGAGATGCAGGCAGTCATCGACAGCCGACAACTACGAACGGCACTGGAAGAAGTTCGTGAGGTTCTGCACCGAGGAGAACTTGCAGTGGCTGCCGGCGACAGCAGCCACCGTGCAGTTGTAAATGGCCGCCCTACAAAAGTCAGGTACGGTGAAGGGCACCTCCCTTCAGCCGTACTTGTCGGCCATCAACAGCTTCCACGAGGACTTCAACTTTCAGGGGCCGGCGAAGGGCCGGGCTGTCACATGTGAAGGGCATGACGGCGATGCAGACAGCAGCAGCGGAGCAGCAAAACATCACTGAGACAGTGAGGACTTATTTGCCGTCCTCGGCAGTAAGGTGAGTGCACAAAGCTGCTTTTCAGTTGCCTCTTGCGACTGAAAAGCAACAGAAGCTTTTCCGGGCTTGTGTGTACGTTGTTGTGGCGTTTGTAACGTTCGGCAGACCGCAGACAGGCACGGCGATGCTGCGGGAGAGCTTGCTGAGGGACAGCAACGGACTCTCGACCGTGCTCGAGAAGGAAAAAGGCAAGAATCACCTCTTGTGTAAGAGGAGGCTCTGTATCCCACGGGGTGGGGTGGCAAAGCTGCACGAGCTGCTCGATCGGTGGGAGCAGACTCGGGATGAAGACTGGCTGCAGGCTGCTTCGACAAGTACATCAAGAGCAGCAGACACGGCCGGCTACTGGAGGCTGCCGTGTGACAAGAAGAACCAGTTCAAGACCGTTAATGCGAACGAGTGGATTGCTTGTGCCTTGGGGCATGTGGGGTGTGTCCCTCCGGAAGGGGGGCATTACACAGCCCACTGCACCCGAAAGGGTGCCACTACATGCTCACGTGCAATAGGAGTAGTGATGGAGAAAGTATGCTTCTTCGGGGGGTGGGTGCAGCTGTCTTCGGCAGTACACGCCTACATCGACCCCACAGCAGTAGCAGACGTCGACATGGTCTACTACTTCGGGTGGTTGACACCGGGATGGCAGCAGACAGCAGCACCGCTGGAGAAGGAGAGTGCCGGCACAAATCTCTGAAGACATGGCAATGATCCGTGTGCAAAAGAAATGTTTAAATTGGAACACTGTGGAATTTTAGTGGTTTCTGCCACGTGTAGATCAAATGACCCGTGTCATGCTTTGCAGCTCTAGTGACGGTTCGTGTCACGTGTAGTGGGCACAGAAACTAGACAAAAAGCCCGTGAAGCTACATCGGCTTCAGCTCTGTTCTTTTGCCTTCCCTACCCACCCAACCCAGGAATCTCTGTTCACTTTGCAGAGGTTTATTTCAAAGAAAATACATCCATCATAATAGACTTTCACTAACTCTGGTGCCATGAGTCATTACCTCACTCCTGCTGCCACGAGTCATTGCGTCACTTTAATGCTGTGAGTCATTACCTCACTCCTACTGCTGCGAGTCATTGCGTCATTCTACTACCACGAGTCATTACCTCACTCCTGCTGCCGTGAGTCATTGCGTCATTCTACTGCTGCTAGTCATTACCTCACTCCTACTGCTGCGAGTCATTGCGTCACTTCTTGTGTCAATTCCTACTGCTGTGAGTCATTACCTCACTCCTACTGCTGTGAGTCATTACCTCACTCCTACTGCCGGGAGGCATTGCGTCATTCTACTGCCACGAGTCATTACCTCACTCCTACTGCAGCGAGTCATTTCACAACTTTAATGCTGTGACTTTGCCTCAGTCATGTACAAATTTAGCTCCAACCTAGCCATGCGCTTGAAGGGTTCCAGCTGTGCACTTAAACTGCTCCAGCCACGCGTTTGAGCTGCTCGATCTGGAATATATTGTGTGCATTTTCGTTCAGTTCGTCGTAGGTTGCACTTCAATGAGTCTGAGGCGAGGAATGAGAGGGGCGGTGAGGCCTGATGGACATGACACACAGGCCCTCGGAAGGCGAGGTACTTGAGCTGGATTTCTCAGCTCACATCGAGCACCTTGCCGACGAGATCGAGGCTATTCTTGCACAGCCAGACAGGTGTGGCGAGGTTTTGCTTGGGGATAACACGGAGCCGGTGCCGGGGGCAAGCAATGCCAGACCAGCCCTGTTCAGACCAGGCTTGGCGCAGGAAACGCCTGGGATTTGGGGCATCCTGACACCTGAAATGCATTGTAAATTCGGGGGGATGTCCAATGGTATCGGGGTGGAACACTCATATTTTATCATGGCACATGACGGCCTTTCAAATGCGAGGAGCGTGTTATTTGGATGCATTGATGAACGCATTCATGCGCTTTACTGGATGCCAGGGTGGTTACTCTGTGAAAGCGGTTGGTCGAGTTTATTTCTCTGAATGCATGCTTCATTGGATGCGAGGTTGAATACTTACAAGAAGCCGGGTATGGTGGACCGACAGATTAGATAAGACTGGAAAGGCAGCTGGGGCCAAAAGTAGGGCTTGGAGCGAAGCCGCAAATGGTGCACAACTTACCAACTATCTCAAGGTAATCCAAAAGTCCTGCTGCATCTCTGAAGCGATGCCTGTCTGCAACCCCCGTGCTTTCCCTCACTTATGAAACAAGCTGTGCCACGTCAGTGGCTGGTCAGATTGCTGTTTTAGGATGAGCGCTGTCTCATGTTCTCTCCACAGCTCTTGGCATCTGGGAATGATGGTGCTGAGTCAGAGCGGAGGGATGACCTAACATGCCAATTGGAGCTGCCGTTATCCAGGATTTCATGCGCAAGAGTAGTTTGGTTAAGTCAAAGAATTTTGGCTTGTTTGTCATCGAAGATGAACAACTCACCACATGCTGTGATGCTTCCAGTGTTGCCGCTCACGCCGCAGCAATAAAGGGCTGTAAGATTGCATAGGGATTATATTGACGCCCTACTCACACTAGTTAGCAGGAAGATTCACCTGAAATATTTACATGATTTATCCCCCAGATGTAGTAACGATGTATTTGGTCATTGCTTAATCTCATGGTAACAACAACATGAAAAACGTGCTAGGAATGCAACGTCCAACTTTTCATAGGTTAGAATGGTATTTGTCAGCATTGTGAGCTCCATCAATAACACTGCGATGCATTTATCACTTCTTTCGTATTTGGTTGGTCATGCATTGTGAGTATCGAAAATCGGGCGCAGGACCCACAAGAAAACCTGAAGCTGCCAGCTGTGGATGTAGTCACCTCTACCGGGCTCCATTAAATTTGTGACCAATAGGGTGTTAGGTGGTTCGTGTTCATCCATATCAAGTCCATCCATGTCTCAATGCATTTACACATTCAACGGATTGATTCTTGTAGTGGGGTGTTCTCATATTGCATAAATGCAATATAGGTCTTACATACATTTCGGAGATGTTGGTAACATTGTGCTTGAGGGAAATTTGCCTAGTTTTCGAGGAATTAAATTATATTTTGCTCGGGACCTGTGGTTGAATTTCGGAAGGTCCATCACTTCTGTAACCCTTTTTTGTAATCCACAATCATTTAAAAAAACGACCGAAACCTTTTTTTGGAGGCTTCCGAAAACTGGTTTTGGTTATCGAAAGAAAACCAGATTACGCTTTCATGCCGAAATTCACCATCTTATCTGAGTTATCCATTTCTTTCAAATGATGCCTAGTACTCCAAGAACTCGGTTCTGATTCAATTCGATAGAGACGAATACCCTTTCGGAATCTTATGAAACCGGTTTCGATTAGTTTTGAAACCGATTTTGGGTTACGAAAGTGGGACCTTCCCAAAACCTATCCATTGGTCTCGAGCGTGAGATGTGGGCTATGGACATAAAAATGGGCATGCGAAAGCGCATGTGGGGAAAATAAATAAAAATGCAGAGTTTTCATATTTGATTACTTTATGATACCATGCTATCGACAATCGCTAAAGGGAAGTGGGACCATCCGCGAATGGCGTCATCCATTGTGACTGAAATGGCGCCATTGTATTGAAAACTGCGACCTTAACATTGGGGACCACATATTTTTGTTAGCAAATACACAACCCGTAGAGTGTAGACAAATGTGTTAATATTCAAAATCCTTGACTTCCAAGTATTTTCATTTCCCTTACCCTTTCTTTGGTTATTGTTGTGGCATGACGGGCCATCTATTTATGAAATAATAATTTTAAAAATAAAAAATTTATACAAAGGTGGGTGTTGGACTTACGGCATCTTGGTAAACTTATATGATGTCGATTGTCGAATCTTGTGGTGGCAGACGTGCATTAGCATACACGCGACACTCGGCGACTTCAATATGCCAATGCAAATCTGCAGAGTAATCGTGAGCGTGCCTCTCTCAAAATGGGCGTTCAAGGTAATGCCATCTTCGCCTGACCTGCGCGCATGTCGCCGGTACAAGCAGATGGTGTGTGAGCAAGCGGCTGGCGGAGGGCATCTGAAGGTGCTGTAGAGGGCGCGTAACGGTATGGCTGCCCGTGGAACGCCGATATATGTTGGCGCGCGGCGCGGTAGGCGGTCATCTGGAAGTGCTGCAGTGGGCGCACGAACATGGCTATCCGCCGTGGAACGTCAAGACATGTTGGCGAGCGGCGGCGGGTGGGCATCTGGACATGCTGCAGTGGGCGCGCGAGCATGGCTGCCCGTGAAATGCCGAGACATGTTGGCATGCGGGGGCAGGAGGGCATCTGGAGGTGCTGCAGTGGGCGCGCGGGCATGGCTGCCCGTGGAGTGCCAAGACATGTGATACAGTAGTGCGGCGAACATTGGGCATCTGGATGTGCTGCAGTCGTGGGCGCGCGAGCATGGCTGCCCGTGGGATGCCAAGACATGTGATAGTGCGGCGGGAGGTGGGCATCCGGAGGTACTGCAGTGGGCGCACGAGCATGGCTGCCCGTGGAATACTCACACATGTGACAGAAAAAAGAGGTGGTGAACTTGGCGTTGGCCGTTCGAAGGTAAAATCCCACATCCACGCCAGATCATCCGCCGATGGCTCCAAAACAGTCCCGCACGATTGGGGGAAACTGTCATAACAATGTTGCACTTGCTTCACTAAGGTTTGAGGGCTGTCCGCGAACTGTCGATATCTTCAGAATTTATGCATTTCGATAATTTCACACTTAGGTATAAAATATTATGCGATTCGATATATGCGCGAAATCAGGCGATTGGGGGGGCGGGGGGCGACGACTTGCTTACCAACCAACTGATAGAACTGCCTTTAGTTTACAATACATTTAATTTGACAACACGAGACAATCGTTTAAAACCCCATATGGAGAAGGGAGGAGGCACAAGGGGGGTTGAGGGTGGGGGGCTTGGCTCTGGGCTCTGGGGGTCTGGCAGGGGTCTGGGGGCGGGGGAAGTCGGGGGAGGGGGAGATGGAAGAGGGGGAGAGCAGGGGGTTGAGGGTAATGCGGGGCTTGGGTTTGGGGTCTGTAGGCAGTGGAAGTCGGGGGGGAATGGAAGAGGGGGGGTGGGGGGGGATGCGGACAATTGGGGGAAGAATTCAAGGTGTTATGACCTATGCAAGAGTCACTGTGCGAGAGTACACGCACCCGTAACCAATATCTGTGCTGGATGAGTACAATGTATTATTCTATTCTTAAATACACTGTGCACATCATCATATTTCTTGTTGCGCAACTGCTAGCCTCGCCTCAATTAACAATCCCTTCTCATCCCATAACCCATTCCTCTATTCTATGCTATTGTGTTCTAATCTATTCTGTTTGTTTTCACACTCATGCAGCCTCAAGATACAGCTTACGCACTTCATGCGCCACACCGAAAAGCGCTTCGTTATGACAGTGTCTGCCGTGTGCACGAAATCTAAGAGCTGCTCCGTCTTTCAGGTGAATTATCGTCTTGCAGGCCTGTGTACTCGTGCTTGGACAATTGATCACATCCTCAATTTAGGGATTCTTGTAGCATTCACCCCCTTTTAACCCTGCAATTCAAAATGCTTCTAAGAACATCACATTCGAGGGGGAATTTGGAGAGGAATACCAAAAATGCGAGACTAACGGTGTCCCTCATCGAGAAACATTTCCCAGGAATTAGGATCTGCATGCCAGCAAATCACCATCTGACCGGACAACAATTTGAGTGCGCGCCTCAGGGAGTAGATGACTGAGGAGGCGACCAAGGGAAGAAAGATTCCAAAATGTGGCTTTAAAGGCTCACCCTTTGGGACTGCCCAGCCCACGCTTCAACAGCGCCATCTGCAGATCCACATCCCTGCGCCCATTCGCAGCAGCCCATGATTACCATGCAGCCCTCATCCCTCCACCATCTCTGTATGAAACTACTTACGAGAGATGCCCAAGACATGCCAGCAACTGTCTGACAGAATGGTGTTGGTTTGATCTTCACAGTCATGGCGCGCCAGTCATGCATGCTGCACGCTCCGGCCCTTGCCACCTGAAGCCCCTCGGGGCTCGCCTTTCAGGAGCTCGCGTGCGATCCTCCCATTCAGCCGTGCCCAAGCATGGTCACGATAATTCAGAATGAGCTTCTCTAGACACTCTGGGACCCGAGCTGGAAAGGACACGTGGCACAGCGAGATCAGGGCTCACCTTGTGGAGAGCTTGGGAGAGGTGTCCGGAGCACCCGCCCCATTCCTCACAGGGCGGAGGCTACGGCTGCCGGGGGCCATGGAGCTACTGGGACTGCTGCTGCTGCCACTTGACGCCTCTGCCGAGCGGTCCAGTGGGATGGGAGTACCGCGCCGCAGCAGCTCCATCTGGAGAACTGGGTCGCGCTTCGGCTTGGTGGGTGAATGCACACCCTCCTGCATCTTAATGCTGGGAGGGCTGGGGTGCTGCTTGGCCGCCCCACGCTTGTGCTGCAGCTCATACGCGAGGTCGCTGTTGCGCCAGGATACCGTCACGTGATCGTCCTTTGGCGCGTGCTGTCCCATCCCCCGCTTCAGGTTGTCTGAGGGCTCGGCAGCAGCTGCTGCCTGGGTGCCACCCTGCATGGCATGTGCTTGACGATGTGCTTGCTCACCGTCAAAGACCGTGGGGTCACCGTCTCGCCATCCCACAATGCCATGTAAGCCTGCCATCTTCGCCGACTCGTGCAAACGAGCTCTCTCAGCTTCACTGACTGCCGGGTGGTTGTGTCCGAATGGCGGATTTGCGTCGGACTGTTGCCACCCGAGGCTGTCGCCTAAGCCCGCATGCTTCGCCTTCGCCAGGAGCGCCGTCTCTGCTTCGAATTCCTTCCTCTGCCTCTCCTCTGCTTCTAAGGCCTGTCCGTCCCACCTCGACCCCCATCCCGCCTCACTCCCCAGCCCTCCCAGAACACATGCTACATCATGGCGCAAGCCTAATGGAACACAGCAATTGAGAGCTCCACTGCGTTTGGCATTCTGACTGTCGGATGATGGAAGGATCGCAGACACGATGGCATTCTGACTGTCAGATGATGAAAGGATTGCAGATACAATGGCATTCTGACCGTTGGACGATGGAAGGATCGCAAACATAATGGCATTCTGACTGTCGGATGATGGAAGGATCGCAGACACGATGGCATTCTGACTGTCAGATGATGAAAGGATTGCAGATACAATGGCATTCTGACCGTTGGACGATGGAAGGATCGCAAACATAATGGCATTCTGACTGTCGGATGATGGAAGGATCGTAGACACGATGGCATTCTAACCGTTGGATGATGGAAGGATTGCAGCCACGATGGCATTGGTCCTCCTTAGAAGCCTTATATCATGGTCATGACGTTACAAGCGTGAGGAGAAATGAGGGCAAGGAGGCCGAGAGAAAAAAGGAGCTCGTACCAATCGGTAAGTCTGGTATAGGTGCTCGGCAGTTGCCAGGGTCTCCTCCAGCCATGCGAGCTCAGCAGCCTCCAGCCCAGTTCCAGCGTTTCTGTGTTCCTGTACCTTGGCCTAATGGAGGGCGAGGTAGAGGAGGGCATCCGAACAGGGAGGAGCGTGGGGAGGGGGGGCGCAATCTATCAGTCATCTCCCCCTCACTTCTGTTTCAAGATCTGAAGACTGCACACGAGCACAGAGGTACCTCCGCTCTCCGCCGCATTCATCTGCTGCGAGTGACACGCAGAGCAGATCTCCCCCCGCTCTGCCCCTTAACACACTGCGCCAGGGGCACCAATACAGGATTTCAAGGGCCTCAGCTTACGCACCGAAGATGCGCGGCCGGCACAGGGGAGTCGGAAAAGGGCATTGCTGGAGCGCCTTAGGGACGCACCTGTGCCTCTGCGAGGGCTGCGCCAAGCCGGTGCATGCTCGCCAGATATGCCTGACGGGTCGAGTCATGCTGAGCCTCGGTGATTTCATCGGCGCCTTCCGTTGCCGGTCCCGCAACCCCCTGCGCCTGCTCCGCGAGTAGCCTTGCCATGGCCTCCACCTCCGCCACGCGTCCGGACACCTCCGCTTCCAGTGAGACAAGCGCCTCCGCCGCAGGGCTCTTCTGCAGGCGTGGCCGCAAGGACACCGGGTGCTCTGGGCCCCCAGCGCTTGGCGACCTGCTGGCGGTGCCTGAGGGTGGGGCTGAGGGTGGTGAGGCTGCACCAGCACGACGCTTCAGCATGGTCTCTGCCTCCGCCCGCTCGCGTTGAGCCGCCTTCACCTTGTACTCCATCTCCGCCAGCTGCAGGCGGTGTGAGATGGCGCTGCCTTCCTGAGCAGCGCGCGCTTCACGCAGTTGCTCCTTAACTGCCAGCAGCTCCTCCGCCGCCTCCTGCGCGACCCGCTCCTCCGTGCGCCGCGCCTCGAGCGCTTCTTGGGTGGCTCCCCCAATAGCCTGCTCGGCCCGCTTCAGCTCTGCTGCATGGCCCGCGTCCATCTGCTCCGCTGCCCGAGCCTTCTCCTGCACATCCCTCAATTCCGCCGCCAAGGCTCGTTGCGTCTGCTCGCCCTCTGCAATGGCTTGCCGATGCTGGGTTGCCAACTCCTTAAAACGGGCCTGCGCTGCCTGCTCCTGCTCCTGCACAGCCTGCGCCACCCCTGCCACGGCTTGCTCGGACAGCTCACGTTCATGCTGGTGCCGGAGCTCCTTCTGCTGCGTCCTTTCCTCCCGAAGCTGCAGCTCCAGCGCTGCCATCCGCATGCGAGCCTGCTCTGCCACGCGGCGTTCCTCCGAGGCCTCCGCCCGCGCCTTCGTCTCCCGAGCTTGCGCCTCCCGCGCCAGCTGCGCAGAGCCCTCCTCATGCTCCTGTATGTTCGCCACCGCTAGCTCTGCTGCCGCCAGCTTCCTCACCGCCTTCACCTTCTCCTCCACGAGGCCCTTTGCAGTGCCCTCAGCAACCACCAATGCACGCTCCTTCTGTGCCCGTGTTTGTTCCATCTCCTGCATGGCAGCAGCATGGGCGATCGCGTCCAGCCGCGCCTGCTCATGCGCCTCCTGGAGCTTCTGCGCTAGGCTGGCGGCCCTCACCTGCTCCGCCTCCACCATCTTCGCATTCTCCCGCCCAATCTCCTTCCCGCGACTCGCCATTGCGTTCTGCTCCTTCAGCTGCTGTCGAGCCATCTCCTCCATCGCGGTCTGGGCAGCCTTCAGCTCCTTTGACAGCGCCACCTCAGCCATTCTTGCTGCGACGGCACCATCCTGCGCGTGGCGCTGCTCTGCTTTGAGCTTTTCCGCGAGGGCTGTTCGCCGCCTCCGCTCTGCGTTCAGCTGCTCAGTATGCGTATCGAACAGCTCCTCCTCCCGGGCTGTCATCGCTGCCTCCTTTGCTGCCTGCCTCTGTGCTGACACCTTCACCTCGTTCTCTGCAGCCGCCACTTGCGCCGTAAGTGCTGCCACCTGTCCATTGAGTACTTCCGTCGCTCGCAGAGCCTCCTTGACCTGCTCCTGCGCCAGCGCCTGCGCAACGTGAAGCTCCTCTGCCATGCTGGCGGCCTGGAGCTTCTCAGCAATGAGGCTCGTCATATGAGCGTTGTCCAGCTCCTCGATGCGCTTTGCTGTGATGACCTCGTCATCTGCTCTCTGGCTGGTGGCCTCCTCTAGCCTCTGCTCTGCTGCTTCCAGCTGTCCGGACAGCTGTGCAGCACGCATGTCTCCAGCTGCCACCGCCGTAGATGCCGCCGCTGCATCCTCCTCTGCCTGAAGAAGGGAGCAGTGCAGCTCCTCGGCGAGTGCCGCAGCCTTCGCCTGCTCCGCCTGCACCCTCTCAGCAGTGGCCGCCTCTTGCTCTTCCAGACGCCTCCCCGCCGCGGCGTCCTGTGCAGCCTGCTTCTCCGCAGCCTCCCGCTTGGCGGCCGACACCTGCTTGGACAGCTCTGCCACCTGCACATCCTTTGCCACGGCCTCTTGTGCCGCCCTCTGAGCTTCTGCCTCCACCTGCTGCTGCGCAGCCTGCAGCTCCTCGGCGAGTGCCGCAGCCTTTGCCTGCTCCGCCTGCACCCTCTCAGCAGTGGCCGCCTCTTGCTCTTCCACCCGCCTCGCCGCCGCGGCGTCCTGTGCAGCCTGCTTCTCCGCAGCCTCCTGCTTGGCGGCCGACACCTGCTTGGACAGCTCTGCCACCTGCACATCCTTTGCCACGGCCTCGTGTGCCGCCCTCTGAGCTTCTGCCTCCACCTGCTGCTGCGCAGCCTGCAGCTCCTCGGCGAGTGCCGCAGCCTTCGCCTGCTCCGCCTGCACCCTCTCAGCAGTGGCCGCCTCTTGCTCTTCCACCCGCCTCGCCGCCGCGGCGTCCTGTGCAGCCTGCTTCTCCGCAGCCTCCCGCTTGGCGGCCGACACCTGCTTGGACAGCTCTGCCACCTGCACATCCTTTGCCACGGCCTCGTGTGCCGCCCTCTGAGCTTCTGCCCTTACCTGCTGCTGCGCAGCCTGCAGCTCCTCGGCGAGTGCCGCAGCCTTCGCCTGCTCCGCCTGCACCCTCTCAGCAGTGGCCGCCTCTTGCTCTTCCACCCGCCTCGCCGCCGCGGCGTCCTGTGCAGCCTGCTTCTCCGCAGCCTCCCGCTTGGCGGCCGACACCTGCTTGGACAGCTCTGCCACCTGCACATCCTTTGCCACGGCCTCTTGTGCCGCCCTCTGAGCTTCTGCCTCCACCTGCTGCTGCGCAGCCTGCAGCTCCTCGGCAAGTGCCGCAGCCTTCGCCTGCTCCGCCTGCACCCTCTCAGCAGTGGCCGCCTCTTGCTCTTCCACCCGCCTCGCCGCCGCGGCGTCCTGTGCAGCCTGCTTCTCCGCAGCCTCCCGCTTGGCGGCCGACACCTGCTCGGATAGCTCTGCCACCTGCACATCCTTTGCCACGGCCTCTTGTGCCGCCCTCTGAGCTTCTGCCTCCACCTGCTGCTGCGCTGCCTGCAGCTCCTCGGCGAGTGCCGCAGCCTTCGCCTGCTCCGCCTGCACCCTCTCAGTAGTGGCCGCCTCTTGCTCTTCCAGACGCCTCGCCGCCGCGGCGTCCTGTGCAGCCTGCTCCTCCTTGGCAACCGACACCTGCTCAGAGAGCTCTGCCACCTGCATGCAGTATGCCTCGGCCTCCTGCATAGCCCTTGCAGCCTCCGCCCTCGCATGGTTGTGCGCACTGTACACCTCTGCGGTCGTGTTGGCCGCTTTTAGCTGATCCGCTCTCATCTTCTCTGCGTGAGCGGCGTCCAGCTCCTCGATGCGCCTGGCGTTGGCGGTCTCTTCCTCCGCCTGCTTTCTCACAACTGCATCCAACTGCTCAGACAGCTCTGCCACCTGCGCTTTGTGCGCAGTTAACAGCTCCTCGGCGAGGGCTGCAGCCTTTGCCTGCTCCGCCTGCACTTTCATGGCGTTGGCAGCCTCCTCCGCGGCCCTCTTGTCTGCAGCCTCCTTCTCGACGGCCGATACCTGCTTGGTCAGCTCCAAGACCTGCGCCGCGTGTGCTGCTGCAGCATCAGCCGCCTCTGCTGTGGCTTGGCTGTGGGCGGTGAACAGCTCCTCGGTGGCGGCCGCGGCCTTCGCCTGCTCCGCCTGCACCTTCTCCGCGTGAACCACATCTAACTCTTCCAGGCGCCTCGCTGCCGCGGCCTGCTCATCGCCCTGCTTTCGAGCCATCTTCTCCGCCTGCTTGGCCAGCTCAGTCACTTCAGCTACGTGCATAGCGATCAGTCTCTCCGCTTCCTGTGCTTCCGCTCTTGAATCCTCGTGCGCAGCGAACAGCTCCTCGGCAAGGGCTGCAGCCTTTAGCTGCTCTGCCCGCAACAGCTCCGCGTTGGCTGCATCGAGCTCCTGTAGCCGCCTTGCTGCTGCGGTCTCTTTTTCGGCCTGCTTCCGAGCTGCCTCTTGTTTGCTCATCTCCACCTGCTCAGACAGTGTCGCCACCTGAGCCGCGTGTGCTGCCGCCGCCTCTGCTTTGGCTTGGCCGTGCGCTGCCAGCAGCTCCTCGGCGAGTGCCGCAGCCTTCGCCTGCTCCGCCTGCACCCTCTCAGCAGTGGCCGCCTCTTGCTCCTCCACCCGCCTCGCCGCCGCAGCGTCCTGTGCAGCCTGCTTCTCCGCAGCCTCCCGCTTGGCGGCTGACACCTGCTCGGACAACTCTGCCACCTGCGCGCAACGTGCCTTGGCTGCTTGGTCAGCCGATGCAGCTTCTTCTCTTGCCTTGCAGTGCGCTGTGTAGAGCTCCTCGGCGAGGGTGGCGGCCTTTGCCTGCTCCGCTTGCACCTGCTCGGTATGGGCCAGGTCTTGCGTCATCAGGCGTGTTTCCACAGCAGCCTGCTCCTTAGCCAGCAGCTTCCCTGTCTCCCGCAAACTCTGCTCGCTTGTTTCCACCTGCTTTGCCAGCTCCGCCACCTGTGCTGCATGCACCTGCGCCGCTTCTGCTGCTTGCGCTGCATGTGCCGCCGCCGCCCTCTCGACCTCCACTTGAGCCCGCCTTTGTTCCGCCTGCAGCTCCTCCACGAGGGCCGCGGCCTTTGCCTGTTCTGCCAGCACCCTCTCTGCGTGGACGGCCTCTTGCTCCTCCAGCCGCCTCGCCGCCGTAGCCTTCTCCACAGCCTGTTCCTCTGCAGCCTTCATCACAAGGCTCTGTTTGCTTGCCTCCACCTCACTCACCCTGGCCATCTCCTCCGCCTTCGCATCTCTGGCAACAGCAGCTTCCGCTGCAACAGCAGCTTCCGCTGCCACTGCATTTGCCTCTGCACGTCTCTGTGCCGCCTGCAGCTCCGTGGCGAGGGCGGCACCTTTCGCCTGCTCTGCCTGCACCTTTTCTGCATGGGTGGCGCCCACTTCCTCCAAGTGCCTTGCTGCTGCGGCCCTCTCCTCACTCTCACGCCTCTCAGCGTCTCGCAGCCGGTTCTCTGACAGCTCCACCTGCTTAGCCAGCTCCGCCAAGCGCGCTGCATGCTCCACAGCCTTCCGGGCGCCTTTCTCCGCCTCCTCGTGCGAAAGCCTCTCTGCGGCCTCTAGTGCCCCGGAGAGCTTTGCTGTCTTTGCCTTCTCTGCTTCCACCATCTCCGAGTGCACCCGGCCCAGCTCATCAATGTGCCTTGCTGTGGCCACCTCGGCCTGCTCGGTCAGCTCGGCCACACGCGCGGCCTTCGCCGCCTCCGCCTCTGCTGTATCTGCCTGCGCGCGCCTCTCAACACTCCGCAGCTCCTCGGCGAGTGCCGCAGCCTTCGCCTGCTCCGCCTGCACCCTCTCAGCAGTGGCCGCCTCTTGCTCCTCCACCCGCCTCGCCGCCGCGGCGTCCTGTGCAGCCTGCTTCTCCGCAGCCTCCCGCTTGGCGGCTGACACCTGCTCGGACAGCTCTGCCACCTGCACATCCTTTGCCACGGCCTCGTGTGCCGCCCTCTGAGCTTCTGCCCTTACCTGCTGCTGCGCTGCCAGCAGCTCCTCGGCGAGTGCCGCAGCCTTCGCCTGCTCCGCCTGCACCCTCTCAGCAGTGGCCGCCTCTTGCTCTTCCAGACGCCTCGCTATGGCGGCCCGCTCGTCGTGCAGCGCCTGCTTGTCTCTGCTTAAGCTCAGCAGCTGGTCTGAAAGCTCGGTCACTTCCGCCCGATGGAGAGTCTCCAACTCGTCGTCCGCCGCCACGTTGCGCACTTCCTCCTCCTCCATCTTCCGCGCTAGCCGCTGCAGCTCCTCCGCATGCATCTCCTCTGCCAGTTTGCGAGCCATCGCCTCCGCCTCCGCCGCCTCCCTCGCCCGAGAGGCTTCCTTCTGCGCCTCTGTCACCTCTTGCAGCGCGTGCTTTAACAGGTCCTCCTTTGCTGCAGCCAGCGCTTTGTCCCCCGCGTCGTCTTCTCCCAGGGTGGGAGCCGCCCTGGTTGAGGGCATTCCACGGTTCCCTACCGCCAGCCGCCCAATGGACAAGAGCTCCCCACCAGCCTCCTGGTGTGGCAGCTGGTCGAAATGATCCTCCGGCTCCTTCTTGGAAGACTCTGCGACTTCCCCTGTCGGCTCTCCCTTCACCAAGGACAGCTGGGAGTTCAAGCTCCGCAGACGTAGCCTCTGAAGCGCTGCCATCTGCATCAGCTCCGTGTCCGCATCTTCCTTCTCCTCAGTTACCGGAGAGCCTGGCGCCGGCAAAGGCTCATGAATTTCATCTGCCTTTCCATCAGCTGGATTGTCTGGATCATACAATCGTGATGCCAGCGGCTTGGCAGCATCCACTGGCCCCTCCAAGTAAATAGAATGCAGCCGTCGCAGCAGCGCCTCGTTCTCGCCCTCCGACTCCACCAAGCTCTGCTGCAGATCCACCACCTGCTCCCGCAGCGCCAACGCGTCCATCGCCTGCAGCTGCTCGCCTGACACCAACGCGCTCAGCCGCCTCTCCAGCTTACCTGTTCGTCTGGACGGCTGGGCCTCGCCTGTCAGTTCTGTAATCTTGCGATCCAGCATCGCCCCCATCCCCTCTGACGCCGCCACGCTCTCTTGCAGCTCCTCCACCTTCTCCCTCATGGCCGCCTCGTCCATCGCACTCACTACCCCCTCAGCAGAGGCTGCAATGTTGTGCTTGTGTACCATCGCCAGAGCAGTGGCCATTGCCGCGCCCTCTTTTTCTGCCATGGATTTCGCACTCCCACTGGAGGCCGGCGAGGTATCATGGAGGTTGCGCAGCAACGCCTCGTTGTCCATCTCGGATTGGACGAGACACGCATGCAGCTCCTGCAAATGCACCCTCAGAGCTTCGGCGTTGCTGGCAGGCAACTCGCCTGCCTCCACTGCACTCGACCGCCGCCTATGCTTGGCATCGTGGTCACTTCGAAGTGCATCACCACCCGAATCCTCAATCCCGTGCTGGAGGATATCCCCAAGTCCCCTCGACGCTGCCAAACTGTGCTGGAGCACAGACACCTGTTTCCGCAAGGCCACCTCCTCAACTGCACCCGGTTCACCAGCTGATGAAGTCGGGATACTAAAAGCCGAGAGATCAGGAGATGAGCTGGATGTAAGCTCCGCCAATGTACGAGGTGAATTGACAGTGTAAACCTCCTCCGGGATCACTTCGACAAACATCTCCTCCGCAACAAGTTCCGGCGCATGCAGAGCCAAAGTACGTGTGGAAGTGAAGTGGCCGCTCGTCGAGTCAATACAAGTCACCCGCTTTGCGCCGGCCGCGGGGGCCTCCTCCAGCCGTCGCAGCAGCGCCTCGTTCTCGCCCTCCGACTCCACCAAGCTCTGCTGCAGCTCCTCCACCTGCTCCCGCAGCGCCAACGCGTCCGCCGCCTGCAGCTCGTCAGGACTCACCATCGCGCTCAGCCGCCTCTTCACCTTGCCTGCGCGCCCGGACGCCTCCGGCTCGCCCGTGGCCTCCGCCACCTCGCGCTCCAGCATCGCCCCCAGCCCCTCCGACGCCGCCACGCTCTCCTGCAGCTCCTCCACCTTCTCCCTCAGCGCCGCCTCGTCCATCGCATTCAGCTCCCCGGCCAGCACCACCGGCACGCTCTGCCTCCTCACCGCCTTCGCCGCCGCGCGTGACATCGGCGTACCCGACGCCCTGCCCGCCACCCGCCGTGCACCGGCCGCGGGGGCCTCCTCCAGCCGTCGCAGCAGCGCCTCGTTCTCGCCCTCCGACTCCACCAAGCTCTGCTGCAGCTCCTCCACCTGCTCCCGCAGCGCCAACGCGTCCGCCGCCTGCAGCTCGTCAGGACTCACCATCGCGCTCAGCCGCCTCTTCACCTTGCCTGCGCGCCCGGACGCCTCCGGCTCGCCCGTGGCCTCCGCCACCTCGCGCTCCAGCATCGCCCCCAGCCCCTCCGACGCTGCCACGCTCTCCTGCAGCTCCTCCACCTTCTCCCTCAGCGCCTCTGCGTCCATCGCATTCAGCTCCCCGGCCAGCACCACCGGCACGCTCTGCCTCCTCACCGCCTTCGCCGCCGCGCGTGACATCGGCGTACCCGACGCCCTGCCCGCCACCCGCCGTGCGCCGGCCGCGGGGGCCTCCTCCAGCCGTTGCAGCAGCGCCTCGTTGTCGCCCTCCGACTCCACCAAGCTCTGCTGCAGCTCCTCAACCTGCTCCCGCAGCGCCAACGCGTCCGCCGCCTGCAGCTCGTCAGGACTCACCATCGCGCTCAGCCGCCTCTTCACCTTGCCTGCGCGCCCGGACGCCTCCGGCTCGCCCGTGGCCTCCGCCACCTCGCGCTCCAGCATCGCCCCCAGCCCCTCCGACGCCGCCACGCTCTCCTGCAGCTCCTCCACCTTCTCCCTCAGCGCCGCCTCGTCCATCGCATTCAGCTCCCCGGCCAGCACCACCGGCACGCTCTGCCTCCTCACTGCCTTCGCCGCCGCGCGTGACATCGGCGTACCCGACGCCCTGCCCGCCACCCGCCGTGCACCGGCCGCGGGGGCCTCCTCCAGCCGTCGCAGCAGCGCCTCGTTCTCGCCCTCCGACTCCACCAAGCTCTGCTGCAGCTCCTCCACCTGCTCCCGCAGCGCCAACGCGTCCGCCGCCTGCAGCTCGTCAGGACTCACCATCGCGCTCAGCCGCCTCTTCACCTTGCCTGCGCGCCCGGACGCCTCCGGCTCGCCCGTGGCCTCCGCCACCTCGCGCTCCAGCATCGCCCCCAGCTCCTCCGACGCCGCCACGCTCTCCTGCAGCTCCTCCACCTTCTCCCTCAGCGCCGCCTCGTCCATCGCATTCAGCTCCCCGGCCAGCACCACCGGCACGCTCTGCCTCCTCACCGCCTTCGCCGCCGCGTGAACCATTGGCGTACCCGACGCCCTGCCCGCCACCCGCCGTGCACCGGCCGCGGGGGCCTCCTCCAGCCGTCGCAGCAGCGCCTCGTTCTCGCCCTCCGACTCCACCAAGCTCTGCTGCAGCTCCTCCACCTGCTCCCGCAGCGCCAACGCGTCCGCCGCCTGCAGCTCGTCAGGACTCACCATCGCGCTCAGCCGCCTCTCCACCTTGCCTGCGCGCCCGGACGCCTCCGGCTCGCCCGTGGCCTCCGCCACCTCGCGCTCCAGCATCGCCCCCAGCCCCTCCGACGCCGCCACGCTCTCCTGCAGCTCCTCCACCTTCGCCCTCAGCGCCGCCTCGTCCATCGCATTCAGCTCCCTAGCCAGCACCATCGGCACGCTCTGTTTTTGAACACTTTGCATTGCTGCTGATGGCCTTCTCTCTGCTGACAACGCTCCGCCAGCCACTTGACGTGTGCTGTCCAAGGGGGCATCCCCTAACCGTTGAAGCATTGCCGCATTGTGAAACTCCGAATCTTCTAGGCTCTGCTGCAGCCCCTCTACCTGCTGACGCAGTGTGGATTCATCCATAGCCTGGATGTACTCTGTTGACAATCTCAATGTCGGACGCTTTTCAAATTTACCGTGTCCCGCCTGTCCTACTTCTCGTTCCAGCATCGCCCCCAGCTCCTCCGAGCCCGCCACGCTCTCCTGCAGCTCCTCCACCTTCTCCCTCAGCGCCTCCGCGTCCATCGCCTCCAGCTCCCCGGCCAGCACCACCGGCACGCTCTGCCTCCTCACCGCCGCCGCCGCCCGTGACATCGGCGCCGTGTCTGCCACCGACGCCCTACCCGCCACCCGCCGTGCGCCGGCCGCTGGGGCCTCCTCCAGCCGTCGCAGCAGCGCCTCGTTCTCACCCTCCGACTCCACCAAGCTCTGCTGCAGCTCCTCCACCTGCTCCCGCAGCGCCAACGCGTCTGCCGCCTGCAGCTCGTCAGGACTCACCATCGCGCTCAGCCGCCTCTTCACCTTGCCTGCGCGCCCCGACGCCTCCAGCTCGCCCGTGGCCTCCGCCACCTCGCGCTCCAGCATCGCCCCCAGCCCCTCGGACGCCGCCACGCTCTCCTGCAGCTCCTCCACCTTCTCCCTCAGCGCCTCCGCGTCCATCGCCTCCAGCTCCCCGGCCAGCACCACCGGCACGCTCTGCCTCCTCACCGCCGCCGCCGCCGCCCGTGACATCGGCGCCGTGCCTGCCACCGACGCCCTGCCCGCCACCCGCCGTGCGCCGGCCGCGGGGGCCTCCTCCAGCCGTCGCAGCAGCGCCTCGTTCTCGCCCTCCGACTCCACCAAGCTCTGCTGCAGCTCCTCCACCTGCTCCCGCAGCGCCAACGCGTCCATCGCCTGCAGCTGCTCGCCTGACACCAACGCGCTCAGCCGCCTCTCCAGCTTGCCTGCGCGCCCCGACGCCTCCGGCTCGCCTGTGGCCTCCACCACCTCGCGCTCCAGCATCGCCCCCAGCCCCTCCGACGCCGCCACGCTCTCCTGCAGCTCCTCCACCTTCTCCCTCAGCGCCTCCGCGTCCATCGCCTCCAGCTCCCCGGCCAGCACCACCGGCACGCTCTGCCTCCTCACCGCCGCCGCCGCCCGTGACATCGGCGCCGTGTCTGCCACCGACGCCCTACCCGCCACCCGCCGTGCGCCGGCCGCTGGGGCCTCCTCCAGCCGTCGCAGCAGCGCCTCGTTCTCACCCTCCGACTCCACCAAGCTCTGCTGCAGCTCCTCCACCTGCTCCCGCAGCGCCAACGCGTCCATCGCCTGCAGCTGCTCGCCTGACACCAACGCGCTCAGCCGCCTCTCCAGCTTGCCTGCGCGCCCCGACGCCTCCGGCTCGCCTGTGGCCTCCGCCACCTCGCGCTCCAGCATCGCCCCCAGCCCCTCCGACGCCGCCACGCTCTCCTGCAGCTCCTCCACCTTCTCCCTCAGCGCCTCTGCGTCCATCGCATTCAGCTCCCTGGCCAGCACCACCGGCACGCTCTGCCTCCTCACCGCCTTCGCCGCCGCGCGTGACATCGGCGTACCCGACGCCCTGCCCGCCACCCGCCGTGCACCGGCCGCAGGGGCCTCCTCCAGCCGTCGCAGCAGCGCCTCGTTCTCGCCCTCCGACTCCACCAAGCTCTGCTGCAGCTCCTCCACCTGCTCCCGCAGCGCCAACGCGTCCGCCGCCTGCAGCTCGTCAGGACTCACCATCGCGCTCAGCTGCCTCTTCACCTTGCCTGCGCGCCCGGACGCCTCCGGCTCGCCCGTCGCCTCCGCCACCTCGCGCTCCAGCATCGCCCCCAGCCCCTCCGACGCCGCCACGCTCTCCTGCAGCTCCTCCACCTTCGCCCTCAGCGCCTCTGCGTCCATCACATTCAGCTTCCCGGCCAGCACCACCGGCACGCTCTGCCTCCTCACCGCCTTCGCCGCCGCGCGTGACATCGGCGTACCCGACGCCCTGCCCGCCACCCGCCGTGCACCGGCCGCGGGGGCCTCCTCCAGCCGTCGCAGCAGCGCCTCGTTCTCGCCCTCCGCCTCCACCAAGCTCTGCTGCAGCTCCTCCACCTGCTCCCGCAGCGCCAACGCGTCCGCCGCCTGCAGCTCGTCAGGACTCACCATCGCGCTCAGCCGCCTCTTCACCTTGCCTGCGCGCCCGGACGTCTCCGGCTCGCCCGTGGCCTCCGCCACCTCGCGCTCCAGCATCGCCCCCAGCCCCTCCGACGCCGCCACGCTCTCCTGCAGCTCCTCCACCTTCTCCCTCAGCGCCTCTGCGTCCATCGCATTCAGCTCCCTGGCCAGCACCACCGGCACGCTCTGCCTCCTCACCGCCTTCGCCGCCGCGCGTGACATCGGCGTACCCGACGCCCTGCCCGCCACCCGCCGTGCACCGGCCGCAGGGGCCTCCTCCAGCCGTCGCAGCAGCGCCTCGTTCTCGCCCTCCGACTCCACCAAGCTCTGCTGCAGCTCCTCCACCTGCTCCCGCAGCGCCAACGCGTCCGCCGCCTGCAGCTCGTCAGGACTCACCATCGCGCTCAGCTGCCTCTTCACCTTGCCTGCGCGCCCGGACGCCTCCGGCTCGCCCGTCGCCTCCGCCACCTCGCGCTCCAGCATCGCCCCCAGCCCCTCCGACGCCGCCACGCTCTCCTGCAGCTCCTCCACCTTCGCCCTCAGCGCCTCTGCGTCCATCACATTCAGCTTCCCGGCCAGCACCACCGGCACGCTCTGCCTCCTCACCGCCTTCGCCGCCGCGCGTGACATCGGCGTACCCGACGCCCTGCCCGCCACCCGCCGTGCGCCGGCCGCGGGGGCCTCCTCCAGCCGTTGCAGCAGCGCCTCGTTGTCGCCCTCCGACTCCACCAAGCTCTGCTGCAGCTCCTCAACCTGCTCCCGCAGCGCCAACGCGTCCGCCGCCTGCAGCTCGTCAGGACTCACCATCGCGCTCAGCCGCCTCTTCACCTTGCCTGCGCGCCCGGACGCCTCCGGCTCGCCCGTGGCCTCCGCCACCTCGCGCTCCAGCATCGCCCCCAGCC
>LGRX02003211.1:0-27292 GCA_001247695.2 Cymbomonas tetramitiformis
GATAGTACCAGCCAGTCCCTCAGGGACGCCGGAAGTTGCGGGTCCCTGACCACGGCCGCGATGTCCGGGGGCGGAGGGCTGTGCACCCTGGCGGACTCCTTTGCCCTGATGTGCAGGAAGACCAATTTGGTGTCTGCCCTGAAAGGGCAGTCGAGCTGCCGCTGGAACACCAGTTCCTCCTCTGTCGGCGTGCTGAGTGCACAGGGGCGCTCCACCTGTTGCCCCCCCCCTGTGAACCACCTGCGCCGCAGCACCTGCTCCCGGAGGACGTGCCCCCGCGGAAGGGACCTCCCCAGACGTACAAGATGGTAGTCCGGGGAGAACTGTATCGCCCAGTCCTGCGAGAGGATGCTTTTGAGCTGCGGTGAGGCCCGGATGGCTCGTCCCCACGGGGTGCTCGCCGCTCCCGCCAGCCCGAGAAGCCTCTTCTGGTAAGACCCCGGGAGGCCTCTCCGCAGGTCCACATCGAGGTGCCTGGCGACAACCCCCCTTAGGGTCCGGACTTCGTTGCTGAGCCCGTCCAGGTTCCCCTCTCTGCAAAAGTACTGGAGCCCCAGCCCCTGTACTATGTCGGCCATAGTGGCCGCCGCCTCCAGTTCCTGCAGCGATGAGTTGGGCAGTGTCGCTAGTGCTTCCCTCCTGCGAACAAAGCCCCTCCAGCGGACCACTGCCACGAGGGTGGCCGCCGGCCACCTTGCCGCTTTCCTGCGGAGGGTCCCGCGCCTCCGCAGGATGGCAAGGAACGAGACCACCGCGATGGCCACGGTCCAGGACGCCTAGATGAAGTGTTTGTGTGTTGTGTTGTTATTGGGGAAGGCGGGTATTGAGGGAAGGGATTTTGTCTTTACCTGGCCGGTCACCCTCCCCGTCCGGATCTTGTAGTTCGGGACCTGGTATTCCCAGGCCTGGTGAAGAGTGTCGGACTCGAGGAAGAAGGAGACCGTCAACAGCATGTGTTGCTCATTGATGTTAGATCCTGCTTCCCCCTTTCCATTTTTCCCAATGTAAGCGGGGGGTTCCTTGTTTCTTTGAAAGGTAATGTTACTATCCTTATACCTTACTGCGGTCAGCAAGTTTCTCCTAATGCTCACTTTGAACAAATGGAATTATATGACACACTAACTGACTGGGCAGGAAAGGCAGGAAATAATCCAAAAAAGGCCTACATAGAGATAGGTGACAAAAACTGTACCATTACCCCAAATCAGCGGGTGTCAGGTGGAAATTACATGTCATATCAAGAGCATGTTGAGAAGAATAAGTATCTTTTAACTTATTTCAACAATGACAGATGTTCTCTTAATGAACTGATAATGGACCGTAATCCAAACACGGAGATTTTCACACATGTTATATCCAAAAACTCAAAGCAAAACTTACCCATATCATGGCCAACACAACTATGGCAGAATTGACAGTTAAAACTGGATGGACGGAGGAAAACCCTTATATCATCTCCGACCACGGGATAGTATGGGCTGAATTTAAGCTCCCTCAAAACGACACCAAACCGGAGATTTCTACCGATACAACTTTGCCAACACCTAGATTTAATGGTGCCAAGGAAACCACACATGATGAGTACCCAGGGTACCCAATTAGAATGACAAACAAAAATAAGGATACAAAAAGGAAAATAAACAGGAAAGATATTGTAGGACTTCTCGAAGCAAACGGATACAGCACAAATGAACTTGTGCACGCGTGCATCAATAAAAACAAAGCTAGAGCCGCTATCAGCACCATCAAGGGTGACACCACTGATCTCGATCTTAGACGGGATAATACAGACGGCAGCCCCATAACAGTGAACAAGCTCATAGCAAAAAATGAAAAGACAGACAACATGGAACAATGTCTAAAATGGCACAACAAACCCAAGGAATGGTGGATTCACCTCAATAGCCCATGGCATGCAGCTCACTTACTCTCTAGAGGAAAGGGGATGCCAGAAGGTGGTCTCAACTTAGGTCATAACGTCAAAGATAACATTTGGCATATAGGTTCACCTCATCTACTAAATAGGAAAGATGTAAATGCCTATCTCAAGCGACACCTTTCATTCAGCTCACTGGAAGTTAAGAAAATCACGAAATCTAGCACAGATGATTACATGACCTGCTGGGATATCCTTCTACAACCCCATATGCCCGCTAAATTCTGGAGCCTGTACGGATCTGAGATGCATTCGGAAAAAATAGACTGCACAACCCATTTATTCCAATACGCTACAGGCTGGGTGTCTTACACTGAAAGACTACATAGTACACTCGAAATGGAAAATGGTTTGGAAGCAGCTAGAAACGACGACACTGGCCTCAAGGAAATGCAACCTGACGCGACATGGGATACCCTGCACAAATTGGCACATCAGGCGGCAAGTGACGCCTTTGGCACCAAGAATCTGAACAAAACTGGGAGGTCCGAAAGACCATCCGCAGTATCTAACTATATATACAAATGGCTAAACACAGTACGCCGCATCATCAAATATTTGGACACAAGAACTCATGTTAGTAACATTCCAAAGCAAGCCAAAAAGGCTGCCCGCACACTACCGTTTGCCTTGCTCCAACCCAAACATAATGAAACAGCAACCACATGGAGACTACGGTTACATGAAAATTATGTAATAATCAGAAATGCTTTTCAAAAAAGCAGAGACACAGACATTGAACGACGCAAACTTCGAGAAAAGGAAGCCCTGCAGCATCTTTTCTCAACTAACCTTTCGAGGTTTCTAGACACAGTCATGGGAAAGATGAAACCTACTGAAAAAGGTGCAGCCGCAACCCCAGGTAGTGATGGAAAGATACCTGAGACAAGATCAGAAAGACTAAACACAACACTAGATGAATACAAAAATAAAAATTATTTTCTACTAACCCGAATGAGCCAGATGAACTCCCACAGTGGCTCACTGACATTCTCAAGGATAGCCCTAAAATCCCCGATACGGCCGCCGCAAGACTATTGGCAGAAATCACGCACAAAGAACTCCAACAAGCATACTCGGACTGCGGTATCTCTACAGCACCAGGACCCTCAGGGATGAGATACTCGCAGTGGATCAAGGGCCCAAAGAATTTTCAAGAAGTTACTGTCTCACTTTTTAACCACATTCTTATAACTGGGAGATTTCCTAAGAGTGCAAAATCTGGAGTCATCCTTCCAATCCCTAAAAATCCCTCTGCACCATGTACCATAGATAATTCCAGACCCCTCACAATGTTGGAAACGGGTCTTAAACTATTTAATACAATAATTGCTAACCGTCTCAAAACAATACTCAACACCCACCCCATTCTCTTTCCCATTCAAGATGCCTTTCTTCCGAATAAAAACATAGATGACTCACTCCAAATTTTGAATGAAGTAATTTCGGATGCCAATAGATACGACAAAGACCTCCACGTAGTTTACCTGGACCTCAAACAAGCATTTGACAGAGCTGAATTCTGGATGAGCAATTTAGCGCTCAGAAAGTTAGGACTCCCATCACAAATAATTAACATCATCTCAGACATCACCAATGATGCCTCTAGAATGGTACTTACTGAGGAAGGCCTCACAGATGAATGGTCCCTCGAATGTGGAGTTCCTCAGGGAGAAGTTTTGAGCCCACTAAGGTTTGTAGCCATTATGGATATCCTGGCAATTTGGTTAGCAAAACGAGCAAACGGTGCAAACCCGACAGGAACCACATATGGATACGAACTCAACTCGGAGCGCCATAGACCAGACAAACCAGGAAATAATGTTATTCCTCCCTCTCAAAACTTATTAGAAAAGGACACCCCTTTAAATATCTTTGCACGGTTCTTCTGTGATGACATCATGCTCGTGGGGAAAACTAAAGACGAAGTTCAAGACATGCTAGGTATAGTTAATGAATTTATGAGCTTCATCGGCATTCCCATCAATGTTAAGAAATCCAAATACTCTTACAGAAAGCGCATCAAATCCCAGGGCAAAATAGTAACACGATATGACCTGTCCGATGATTTACTCATCTCTGGGGGTCACCTGAAGCCCAATACCAATGACTCGAGTCCTTCCATTGATGCGAAATGGATACCCCCTGAGTCACCAGAATTTCTCGATTTCTCTAACAGCAAAGAGGTAAACAGATACCTCGGTGTATGGTTTGCACTAAATGGGGAATGGGACAAACAGGCGGAAATCCTTATCGACCGACTTAAATCCACTCTCACATCCATCCAACTGCAACACATGACTCTACACCAGCTAAGATATGTTATAAATGCGGTTGTAGTTCCGAGGATGGCGTACCCCCTTAAAGTTACCTCAGCAATTGCCAACTCCTCAAAGAATGTTGCAATTGAATTAGACAAAATGATAGCTTCGTTTATAATCAAATACCTGGGCTGCCCAGTTGACACTAACCACCAAATAATCTGGACGGCAGTCTGCCAGGGCGGGTACGGTATTGATAGTGTCTTCGATATTGTAACCGCGTCGTGTATTACTGAAACCATGAACACCCTGTGTTCGGCAGATGAACACGAATATTGGCAACACAACCACACGGACCGTATCACTGACCCTCACCTTATCTCACTATACCGTAGAAACAGCAATTTGTGGCTTAAAATAATAATTCAAAACATGAACAACGAAATGAGTAAAAATGCCATCTCGGGCTTTCCTTTATCACACTATGCAACCTATAGTCACACAAAAGACAAACGCTTTAACTGGTTCAGGCGTACAAGTCACATTATGGCAAAACTTGGATACGCTATCGACTCTAAAAATTACCCTGAAAATGAAGCGGGTGAAACCACATTAATCACCACCCTTCCCAGACAACTCTACATGTCGAGGAATGTTACCTCCGCAATTCAAAAATATAACCTCAAGCACACAGGTTCCTTTCTGACTCCCTGCGGTGGAATGTTAAAAACTGGCAAGAAAGCAAAGGCTTTTTCAGGCTGAACGGTAATAGACCCCCTGGATGGCTAACCGAAATCGAAAAGGAAATGCTTCAAAACCCTGTAGGTTTGGACCCACAGGCCAGATATGTCAAGAAACAATATAGAGACAACATAGTACCCCCGGACACGGGTGAGTTTCATTGGAAAGGAAATGGTAACCGAGATTCCATCTCTCTTATTCACATTACCAATATTGACTTAGAGGCCATGTCAATAAAATACACAGAATACAGTAACAATGCCAAAAACCCTAATGTCTTTGTCAGAATCGAAGGAACCAACAGTTTTCAATACGACTTTGAATATAGCATCACCGATGACGGTTGCATCCTAATTCCAGCAGGTTCCATTTTCGAATATAATGACCATATGGACCCGCCCTCTTCTGTTCTTGCTAAAGTCGGTGATATTAACTCACACTATGATTACATCTCAGACAGACAATATGAGACCATTATTGCCAGAATGAAAAACAAAACTGCGGAAGAAGAAAGTGAATACAGCTGCCCTAGCGACTCGGAAGAAGAATCTACCCCCTTCGCCGAAAAGAGCAATCAAATGGAGGATTATGATATGGCAAGCGATGGTTCCCTATTCGCCGGTAAAAAATCAGCATGCAGTGGTGCAGCATATGCCATAAAAACTTTGACAACGGAATGCCACTTGTTCGGAAGATGAATATCCCCCCCTCAAGAACTTTCGCCGCACCGGGGCTTCTTATCAAGGAAGATATCCAAAACCCTAGTAGTACATCTGCTGAAATTGCGGGACTGAGATTCTTACTCGCAGAACAAAAAGAGAATCTCCTCAAATCCATGACTCCAATGGTACATGCCATTGACTCCATGGCCGCAATATCTGCTGTAACAAAGGATGGCAGATCTATGAGTGCTCGGGACAAACTACGTGAAGCTAATCGCAGAGATGTGCAGGCTGTTCGCCTACTGTTAGAAGAACTTGGCTTCTACAGTGAAGGAGACCACAGTAAAATCATCCTTAAATGGATTAGGGGTCACAATAATGACAAAGTCCATGACAGAGTGGACCGTACTGCTAAAAGAGCCTCATTCAGAGGGGGTTGCTCAGACATCTCCCGCTACGACCCTGCCGAGAAACTGCCCTTCTCATTATTCTTTTTTGAGGTCCCTATTTTAGGCGATATCCGTAGTCACATTAGAAGAATTCAACGTCTATCACACTATCATAATTGGAGAACTCTACAATCTCAAGGGAAGTACTTGAGAATGCTTAACGAGAATAACACCGCCCCCACTAAAGATATTTCCAAAATAACACCTAAAGCTTTCACCGCTTCTAGAAGCAGAGAACTCCTGGGTCTCCAAGCCTCTCCAGCACGTTTATTTAAATCGGGACTGAAAACTGCCCCTACTGCCAACAGAATACAAAATGCACCTTCGAACACATCCAACTTGAATGCTCAGGACATAATAATAGTTTGCATAGTCTTAGAACAACCCAAGATGGCGAACTAAGGAAAATCATTGCTGAAGAAATCTCAGAAAAGCCCAAACTACTAAACCCTGGAAAAGGTACCACATACATCAAAACAGAGCCATCGAAACTTTTTCCACTTGCTGACCTAAGACAGGAAATGAAGGAGGAATTATACTTACACGCTCTCCCGGAAGCTAGCATGTACCGACCATCAAGTTCAAAAAAGAATACCATTGCTGTGACCGCTAAACCTGAAGTGGACCATGTCACGGGGACAATTAAATATCCCGAACTCCAATATGTCCAAAAGAAAGAGTTTTGGAAACTTTTGGCCTGGCACCGCCTTTCCGACAAAGCAGTTCCATGCTCACTTGCGGAGTACTCGAATAGGGCACACGATATTCACGAAGCACTCAATGCATGTAAGTTTGAATCGGGGGATCCTAAAAACTGCTATGCAATCAGAAGAAGCCTCTTAGATATTTTGGTGGATGACAGGAATCTTGACAAAAACGGCTGTGAACTCTTCTCCAACCCACTAAATGCCCACCCTAGAATTCACTCGAGAAGATGCATACCCACCACAAGAATGAAAAAAGCCCTCAAGCCCTTCTGCCATCATGGGAAAATTGGCTTTGATGGTCTCGCTTGGGATGCCTACGTTGATCCGATAACAGGCATCGGCAGAATCGTTTATGGAAATCCCCCCTTTGATGGGAAAGAAAAGGGCAAATCTTCGGCGGTTATGACTACCTTGGAAATGGGACATAAAGCGGCCAACACCGTCCCCGGATTTTCAGGAACATGGATTCTTCCGCTGTCTCCCAAAAACCAAAAAAGATGGTTCGACAAAGGTTTTAAACTTGTTTTCAGATTCCCGCATAACACTATTCCATTTATCCCACATGGCTATTGGACGGGTGATGACCCCTACGTTCTCCCAGGTGGTGGATGCTATAAGGATGACTTTTCGGATGTTGTTATCATAGCTATAGACAGTGCACCCAGTGATACTCAACCAGTCTTTGACTGGAGGCCTACACAGAAAAAGATTGCCAGATGGTTCCTCAACGTCCTTCCTAAGTCCAGAGTCACGAAGAAGAGGCTAGAATACACAGGAGTCAGCTCTGATATTTGGGATGAAGTTCTGAACGAAAGCGTCAAAGTACTTCCTTCTTCGCTTTGCCCATGGCCCACTCAAGACCCTCCTTATCATCAGAGTGATATTGAGCCTTATTATGGTGGTCACCACGACACGACAATCACCAATGCAAATTCCAAGCCCTTCATAAACACCGTTAAATGGCCCAAAGTTCTCACACTCATGGGATACCTCCCTCCTCTTTTTGGTACTGTCCTCAACACGATAGGTGTTCCCCGTGGCAAGATTAAACCTCTTCTTAAAAAACTATCAAGAATTTGTAGACAACACACCAAAAATAGGCGAGACGTGTTTCTGTTAAACACCACCACCACCTTAAACACTGACCCGCATACAGTTGACATCTCGAGCAGTGAAGCCATGACAGAAACAGAAGCTGTGCAACAATCAAACGACTTTCTTCAAACCCTCCTGCAATAATTCTCAAAAATTTGCAATAAAAGATGGTGCCGTGTCCCCAAGGGGAGGGGCCGTCCCCCCCCTCCCCTCCCCCGCCACCCCCTCTCCCCGCCCACCCGACCCTTCCTCAACGTCTCCAAAAACCCCCTTAATTCTCCGACTTCTCTCCCCACCGCCCAGATTCAGCCACCCCTCCACTCACCCGGCCATGGCTGCTTCTCCATCTTCTAGAGTTTTTTGCCTAGCACTTAGCTTTTTCTCTAGATGTCACCCTGCTGAAAAGTGGGTTGAGCCCCTTTGTGGGCGCGCTATAGCAGAGGGAGTAGCCCCTGGTGTTTTCACTAGCCTGCCTTACTTGCAGGGATACCGCACTCTCAGGACTTTGTCCCCTTTGCTAGCGTAAATGTTTTATTATTATTATTATTATGCTCAGCGGTGATTCTAAAGTGACAAAGATTCCTCTTATGGTGTGGGATTTGAGCTCACCCCTCGCCCCAAGAGCCGCAAGGTACTTGTTGATCTTCCCCTCCGGTCCTTCCTCGAATCCCAATCCTCTAAGCCCTTCAGCCGAGAGCTTCACCTGCTCAAGGAAGACCTGTGACAGCCCGCTAACTTCCGCCCTCTTAATTTCTCTAGCAACAACAGGTTTTTCAAGACTCAACAGCTGTTCTTCACACAAATTCAATGCCTCCCACTTCCTAATTTTGCTGTTTGTGTTTTCGGATGTGCACAAGTAGTTTCCCCCTTGCTTAATGGAAGTTGTAATTATAGTTTTGCCGTTACTTCCGGTTTCAGGGCGTTGCGTGCCCCTTTTAAGATTCCAAGGATGTTTGTCAATTTCTTTCGGCTGTTTCGTTTTGTGTTGTGATCCTTTGTCCAATGCTGGCTTATTTTCCGTGGTTTTACTTTTGAAGCACTTGTTCCAGTTGATTCTACGGTGTGTTCCAAAGATGCTCTTGGCGCAAGTAGTTTTCACGTGTTTTGAGATGAAACAAACTGAAACAGAAAGCTTGTCAGTTTCCTTCAATTTGTGCGTCGTGTGTTGCGTTGCTTTGCCCGATGCTTGCTTAAATTCCGTGGCTTCTCTTTTGATGCTCTTGTTAAGGTTGATTCTACGGTGTGTTCCTACAATGCTCTTACCGCAAGTAACTTTCACGTGTTCTGGAATGGAACAAGCTGAAACGAAATGTTTATTAATCTCCTTCGGCTTTTGTGTCGTGTGTTGCGTTGGTTTGTCCAATGCTTGCTTGGTTTCCGTGGTCTCTCTTTTAATGCTCGTATACGAGTTGATTCTACGGTGTGTTCCTACAATGCTCTTACCGCAGGTGACTTTCGCGTGTTCTAGAATGAAACAAAATGAAACGAGATGTTTATTTCTCTCCTTCCGTTGTTGTGTCGTGTGTCTAGTTGCTTTGTCTAATGCACGCTTGGTGTTCACAAATCTGCTTTGTGAACTAATGTTTGGTGTAATTCTATGAGGTGTTTCTCCAATGCTCCTAGCGAAAACAGTTCTCGCGTGTTCTAAATTGAGACAAGCTAAAAAGAAATGCTTGACGAATTCTCTCCGTTGCTGTGTCGGGTGTTTCTCCTATTCCTATGCACTTTTGGCGTTCGTGTGTTTGCTTTGTGAGCTATTTGTCCAAGTAATTCTAAGCCTTGCTCTTCCAATGCTCTTTGCGTGGGCGGTTTCTGCATATCCTCGAGGCAGGCTTTCTTTTATTCTTAATTCAACTTCCAATTTAAGCCTCTCCGTAGCTTCGACCGGTTTTGAGGTACGGAATTCCGCTTCGGTCAAAAAGTCCGTTGTGATGTAAGGCTTTTGAGATGTCGCTCTTTGCGTTTCCTTGATTGACGTTAACTCGTCCACAATAAAAAGTAAAACAATGTAAAACAAGTTAAAAAGCTTCAGCGCAATCTCCCTTCCTTGAAGTTTTGAAAGACAATGGGAGCGAAACTTACCTCTGCTATCCATAGCACATAGTCTTCCAACTCGCGTCCTCCTGCGAAGGAAGCGAGGTAATTCTCGACGTTCGCTGCCTTTCCTTTGACAACTGCAGCGAGCGAATCTTGAAACTTTCCTATCGCAGGGTGTCTCCTCCCTTGCGTCTCAAGGAAATGCTTGAGGAGGACGACAGTGTCTTGCGCCTTTGAAAGAACCGCTTGCGAGAAGGATGCCATATCTGCAGCCAATCCCTTTCCCCTTTGAGCCTCACGTTTTTGTTGCTTAAATTCTGCAATCAAACACTCAGAAATTTAATCTGTTAGTTTGTGGTCAGTAAATATCCGCCCCCTTGAGCACAGTTAAGTGCTCAAAAAGGGGCGGCGCGATTGGGAGTCGCTCTTTGTCGCCTTCACTGCCCTACGGATCACTAGGATCCATAGGACTACAGGTTTTAAAAAGAAAAGGGGCAAGTTGAGCAAAATAAAATATACCTTTAGTATATCTTATTAACTCAACTGAAAAATTTTATCACAAAAGGTGCTAAACCCTAAAAAGGAGGTTAGCACGCTAGCGGCAAAAAGTCGAACTGAACGTCCTCCCAGAAGTCAGCGAGGCGACCGTTCCCTTTTCCGGGTTTCTTTTTGCCGTTCTTGAGTGAGCATTCACACGCTCTCTGGCCGTATGACTGCCGAGTGGATTCACCACGCTCGACCTCCGCTTGAACAGCATGAATCCTCGAACGCCGTCCAACTGGTTACTTCTGCTGACGTGGCCTGAGCCGACCCCTGTGACGTCAGAGCCGGCTGCTGCCTCTCGTTTTGGGCATCCCCACTTGGGCTGACTGGCCCCACTCGGGTGCTGAATTCAACCGTTTCAGTCAGCCCGAGTAAGCTGTGAATCTGGCCTCCGCTGCCCGCTGACCCTTGGCCTTCCAAGAAGTCAAGCACACCGGTCCACTCGGTCTCCGCTGGAAAGTCAAGCTCTTCAAGTCAGCCCAGGAGAGCTAAGAGTCTTCAAGCTTTAACCACTCCGTGCTGCTTTTCTTTGAGGATTCCCCACTGACCAGGCACCTTTTCGTCAGGTTGCCAGTCAGGGTTTTTGGGGATGCACAGCCAACCTTGCTAACTTTCGAGACTCTCAGAGCAAGGCACATTTTCAAACAGTCTGCCGTGTGTCCTGAACCTTCCACATTCCGTAATATATCTAAAAAATTTCCCCCGTCAACAACCCGCACACCCCAACACCGCCACCCCGCATACCCGAGATCCCAGCAGCCTAGTCACCACGCCACCCGCCACGACACAGCGCGGTGCATAATCGCGACAGTCGAACTCCAAGGCAGGTTTCCCCTTGAGGTCTGGTGGTCGCGCGGGAAAATTCTCGCCGAAGCGTCGACCCACCTTCGAGCTGGAGAGTGGGGTGTCGTCAATGAAACCAACGCACGAAGTAAAATGTCGTTGAAGATCGGGTGAACCTCCTTGTCGACGTCCACGAGGTAAAAAATGTCCTCGTTGGCGGAGTCCTTGTTGACAAATGAAGCCTCCAATGCAGTCACCAAAGAGTCCCAAAGGAGTTGACGATGTGGTTCACTTCCGGAAAATGAAGACGCTTTGGTACCTAGGGTGTCCTTGGCAGCACGCTTAACAACATCACGAATGTCCCAAGATGATTGCAAAACCGCGTTGCCACGGGTTTTGTCCGCAGCAGCAAGGGTGGCATGCGCTGACTGCGGAGTGCTCCTACAGCGAGCACCCACGTTCCTAGCGAAAATCGAATCAAGGCGCATCCTTGCGCCCACGGCCGGGGTGTTAATGCTAGATGAAGACATTCAGAATAGAAATTCCTAAAGGAGGGGTGTTGGGGAAAAGGCGAGGTTCAAATTGGAAGGTGGCGAGCGACGGATTCGCAGTTACGGAGTGAGGTGAAAGGGGGATCGAACGAAACCAACAAAGTCGAATACGCGGCGGCCAAGGAGATGTCGACAGGGTTGATCGAGCCAAGTCAAAAACAAAATCCAACGCGGACATTCGAAGAAGAGGCCGAAAGTCCCCAATCCAAGATAAACGATATTGGGCACGAAGTGGGAACTGATTCCGCGCGATCGAGATGTCATCAGACCTGAGACAGGTCGTCATCGTCATTTCGCCGGATCCGAGGTGCCATGCCACCGCTCCGAGGTGCACATGGTAAAACTGCGAACGGAAGGTCAAAGGCAAAGGGAAAGGCAAAGGATTTAAGATTTAGCGGCAGTAGGAATAGTTTTCAGAAGCATATGGAAAGTATTCTAGTGCTTCTGAAAACTATTCCTACTTCTTCTATATCCTAAACCCTTTGCCTTGCCTTTTACTGCTGCACGCGACCGGCAAGCATCTTTGAAACTTCCGAGTTTCAAAGATGCGTTTTGTATTTTGGGTGCACCCTAAAATTACAGAACAGCCGAGCGCTTCCCGTTTGTGCCGGATATTCACATGTAGTCCATGACATATTTCATATGAATTAACACACATGCACACGCAGGGGAAACCCTCGGCTGCTTGGCATCTTTGGGTTTGGGTTTGCGTTCGAACCCAAACCCGAACCCAAAACATCTGCCTTAGAAATAAATTGCGCGTTGGGCGCACAAGTAACTTGAAGCCTTGAGCTTCAGGTAACTTGAAGATATATCCCTTGGCAGTATTTGTGCCAAGCTTCGTGCTCTAGAACGCACGGGAAGCCCTCGGCTGTTTGGCATCTTTGCGTTTGGGTTCGAACCCAAACCCAAACCCAAAACATCTGCCTTAGAAATAAATTGCGCGTTTCGCGCACAAGTAACTTGAAGCCTTGAGCTTCAAGTAACTTAAAGATATGTATCTTGGCAGTATTTGTGCCAAGCTTCGTGCTCTAGGACGCACGGGAAGCCCTCGGCTGTTTGGCATCTTTGAGTTTGGGTTCGAACCCAAACCCAAAACATCTGCCTTAGAAACAAATTGCGCGTTTCGCGCACAAGTAACTTGAAGCCTTGAGCTTCAGGTAACTTAAAGATATGTATCTTGGCAGTATTTGTGCCAAGTTTCGTGCTCTAGGACGCACGGGAAGCCCTCGGCTGTTTGGCATCTTTGGGTTTGGGTGTCACGTTCGAACCCAAACCCAAAACATCTGCCTTAGAAATAAATTGCGCGTTTCGCGCACAAGTAACTTGAAGCCTTGAGCTTCAGGTAACTTAAAGATATGTATCTTGGCAGTATTGGTGCCAAGTTTCGTGCGCTAGGACGCACGGGAAGCCCTCGGCTGTTTGCCATCTTTGGGTTTGGGTACGTTCGAACCCAAACCCAAAGGCAAAGGCATAGGACAGTTTCGTAGATTCTGTCCCGATGCCTTTGCAACCTCGCATGCTAACTCATATTATAATGAATATTCAACATTCAAGCGTTGGATACCCCACGCCAACGGGAAGCGCTCGGCTGATTTGTTATTTGGGTATGCGCACCCAAATGACAAAAAACGCATCTTTGGAACTCGTTAGTTTCAAAGATGCGTGGCCGATGCCTTCGTGCTTATGTGTATATTTCATATGAAATATGCCATGGAATAAATGTGAATATCCCGCACAAACGGGAAGCGCTCGGCTGTTTTGTAATTTTAGGGTGCACCCAAAATACAAAACGCATCTTTGAAACTCGGAAGTTTCAAAGATGCTTGCCGGTCGCGTGCAGCAGTAAAAGGCAAGGCAAAGGGTTTAGGATATAGAAGAAGTAGGAATAGTTTTCAGAAGCACTAGAATACTTTTCATATGCTTCTGAAAACTATTCCTACTGCCGCTAAATCTTAAACCCTTTGCCTTCCCCTTTGCCTTTGACCTTCCGTTCGCAGCTTTACCATGTGCACCTCGCAGCGGTGGCACCTCGCCTCGGATCCGGCGAAATGACGATGACGACCTGTCTCAGGTCCGATGACATCTCGATCGCGCGGAATCAGTTCCCACTTCGTGCCCAATATCGTTTACCTCCAAGATCTCACCGTAACATAGCGCAAACCGCACGCCCTAAAGTGGCCAATTCAACACCTCGCGAGGTACGGCGTATTAAGGGTAGGGTGCACTCAGTTTTCGACTCATTTAATTTCATAGCATTTTCCATAGTTAATAGATTTCCAGGGTTATTTATTTTGTAAAATCGCAGGGAGCTCCATAACCTATAGACCGATACCCCACTGTGATCTACGGTCAGTTTGGGGTGTTATAAAGTATATAAAAATTCGAGAAAAGATTCTAGTGATCCATTTTTAAGTTATTCAGGTTCTGGCGCTAGGTACTTCAAATTTTGCATAGCTGGCGCCATAACCTAAATAACTAAAAAATGGATCACTAGAATCTTTTCTCGATTTTTTATATACTTTATAACACCCCAAACTGACCGTAGATTTTAGTGGGATATCGGTCTATAGGTTATGCTGCTCCCTGCGATTTTACAAAATAAATAACCCTGGAAATCTATTAAATATGGAAAATGCTATGAAATTAAATAGGTCGAAAACTGAGTGCACCCTTCCCTTAAGACCATATTTAAAAACGCGACGGAGATAAAATCCAAGATTAAATACTTATAGCGTTAATATTGGGATTGCTTATATGCAGCCGCCCCGGAACGTGCAGGTGCAATTAAAGGACACCAATGCCTGCCGGAAGGGCATTCTGAAGGTTTGAGGTAGTCGAGGGCTTAGGTCCTCCCAAACGGTCTTTGGGGATTTGCGTGAATCCAATTTCTCGCAAAGATTTGGCATGCTACTTCTTTACATCATCTCTAGAGATGTACGAATGCAGCTGTTCCCATCGGTTTCTCGCAACGCCCCAAGTAACGTTTGTTCAACAGCCCATATGGGCGTACTTGTTGCGTTGGTTTGCATATTTAGTAACTTACACGCGCCATCCCGGATGTGCCGCGGGGCTCGAAGCGTGTGAACCAAATGACCAAATGAAACACAGATGCACACATACAACGTTGAAAATATGTTTAAGTCGTTGTTATTACTATTTCTTAGCGTTCCCTTCGGCAGGATACCGAAGGGAATGCCGTTTTGCGGATGCCGGTTCCCGCTTCCGCCACACGAAGCGGGGAATCCGGGATCTGCTTCCAGTCACCGAATCTGTGCGGGGATGCTTCCTAGCGTTCATAATACCTTATATTAAACATTATTCGCTTCTAATATATCGCGAAGAGTTATCAATCTCTTCATTAATCGCTACCCTGCTGCACTAGGTTTTCACAGAGAGTGTAAAGCGCTTAAGAAGCGCGAACGGAAGCGGATAGATTCCAGAAAGATACCGGTGCGATTTCGATAACGGTTTAGATGTCCTTCCGATTTAATCGAACGGTTGTACGGAATTTGTAAACAATGAAAAATATAATTCGCATCTGAGGAATCGAAAAGGAATCCGTCGCGCTTTTCATTACACTCTTAATACGCCGTACGAGGCCCCAACGCCCCGCCAAGCGGAAAAGCTTAGCCAATCATGGCAAAGTCAGCAGGGATAAAAGCGGGGTGATACCCCATATGGCTACTATCCCATGGTCCTTGTGGGAGGACCATAATCGATTATGGTCCTCCCACAAGGACCAATGTTGCAAGAATTTAATTGGGCATTGGTTCGGATCTAGAAGGCGCGCCCAATGATTTTTAGTATCAATGGGACATATATTAATTACTTCGATGCTTGGTCCGGCCTGGATCCACCCAATATATCCATGGCGTTCGCATTTGCGACAAGCACCCTCAACTTTTTCAGATTGCATTTTTTTGAAAATTCAAAAAGGCACAAAAAGATACGATATCTTCAATAATTTTTTGGGAATAGTATGTGCAGGCTACACCTGCGTCCATGCGATCATATCGATCTTATACACATGTCCCCATCATATTTGGGTCATACGTCATGTTGGAGTGCATATATTGGCCATCTCTAATGCTTATTAACAACCGTACACCTTTTTAGTCGGTTTTTTAGCCGGAATGGGATAATCGGTGCAAACATGACCCATTATCCACGATGCCCGCTAGAGTGCATTCACAGTGTGGTAGGAGCGTATGGTGCTTAAACTTTTGAAGTATATCCATAAAATGATTTTTTGAAAGCTTAACATAAGCCATATGGGCAAGTATGTGAGCGATGTGCACTCGTTAGCTTGACGCGAAGTGAAAATTAGAAGTGCAAAAATCACAAAATCCTTATTTCACTCGGGAGTGATCACCCGCCACGGTAAACGAGAGCTCAGATGGCGACTAGAGTGTGGACTATCCAACTAAGTTTTCATATTTGGTCATAAACTCAAGGTGTGCGACCATGAGCGGCCAACACCGCGCACCATGCAACCGCTAGGACGCTTAAAGACTATGGTCCTTGTGGGAGGACCATCTTTTTTTCGACGATTTCGATAAAAAACATATCAAAAGCGCACCCTTTAAGCACGCCCCTCTAGCACACGCGTGGACGATCCTGTAGGGGAAATTATTCAATTGACTCATAAATATGATGCCAAAAGCACGTATACGCCTCAAAGATCCATGTGGCACTCATAATAGTCATCGCGCGTTGGTCCTTGTGGGAGGACCATGAATTTGGATAGTAGCCACATAACCTGTGTGATATATTGTGCCAACAATATATCGGGTGTTCACTGATTAATTATCATACAAGTGTAAACTGATTATAAAGATAAACGAATATAAAGCTATCTGTGACCTAGGTATCTGTCGCCAAGTATTGTACGAGTAACGGTACAGCCAAACGGAGTCATGCAAGTTATGACCTACGGTGCACTGAATCCAGCAAAATCAAAACAAAACTAATTAAATGGTTTCCCCTAAATTTGACAAATTTTCAAAATTCACAAAAAAATGAAATTCTCAAAAACGTTTCGAAATAAAAGTTTTAAAATATTTCTTAAAGTGAAATTTCATTCCTTAACCCCTATGGAGCGGATGGAACCTTTTGCGAAAAACATATATTTTACAAATGCACTGTGTTCGTGGTATATGGTATTATGTGTTGGAAACACAGCGTCGGCTGTGGGGAAACGCTCGGACGGTGAACGAACGGATCTAGCTAAACTGTGATAACACAAATAAATACCCTGAGTCTGTGACACTTGCTGACCACCGAGGATGATAAACCGGATATGACACGTGACTGTATGACTAGTCACTGTGACAATTCCAGCACACCACCTCATCAGAGGTGGACAGCTTGTGAGACTAGACACCACCCTAGCTACTAGAGTTACATCTAACGAGAATGTTAGTCTAGTTAGCTAGCAACATCACAAGTGTTAAGTGAAAAAATGCTCAAGTGATAAGAAATAATCTGAGATACTTTGTAGGCTGCACGTTTCTAATTTTCAATGTTAGGTCATAATTTCAGCTAATGGTCAGCCGCGTTAGGTTCTCCTGCCGATCTGCATGCCGAAAACAACACGTTCTCATAGAAGTCCTGCCGGTCGGCTCAACGAGTAATTACTGCACGTGATGGGATCTCTGTCCGTGACTGTGCTTAAGTGCCTCGCTCTCCGCAATTGGTCAGTAACTAAAATAATCGGACGTGTCAAGAAAACATTTCAGCTACAACAAGTGGTCAAAAGAAACAATCCAACGCCCTGCCTGTCTGCTTAAAATAACTCAATCATCGTAATAAGAATCGTTAGCGCCCTCATAGTAATCATAATAAGAATCGTCAAAATAAGCACCACCTGTCGAGTCGCCCTCATACTGGTCAGCTTCCCAAGCCGCCCATTCTGCTGGGGTGTAAGAATCATCGAGAACCTCGTCATCTAGCTCCGCTTCAGAATGTAACTCTCCAGAGTCGTGAACAATGGAATAATTTGTAATAGAAAGGTCTGCTTGCAGTAAAAAGTCATCCCCAAGTGGGGGTTCCAAAACTCCGCCATAGGGCTCCCCATAGAAACCTGCGTCCACAGGGAGCTCCTGTTCCGACCCGAAAGGAACGTGAGAGTCGACGTCCTCACGCTCCTCGTCAGCATCGTCGCTGGAATCATCGTAATACCCCACTGGGTACTCCGATTCATCCTCACTGTCACTACTGCCAAAATCTGTCTCCTCTCGCTGATCAGAAGCCAAAAACGTCGGCGGAAAATCCACAGCAGTCTGATAATAGTGATACTCTGTTCGCACGGCGAGGAGGGGCCTGCGGAACGAGTCTGCGTGCATCTGAAGAAAAATGCACGGGTCGCGTGGTAGAAACCTGAGAATAAACCGAGCGAGTAGATAAAATAACGGGGAAATCCCCAACAGCTTTGTCAACCCGCGAAATCTCCGAATGCGCTGAAGGATCGGATACAGTTTGTGGGGTCGAAGCACCACCAACTCCAGTGCGAGAGCCGCAAACAGTTGCAGATGAACACGAATATTGGCAACACAACCACACGGACCGTATCACTGACCCCCACCTTATCTCACTATACCGTAGAAACAGCAATCTATGGCTTAAAATAATAATTCAAAACATGAACAACGAAATGAGTAAAAATGCCATCTCGGGCTTCCCCTTATCACACTATGCAACCTACAGTCACACAAAAGACAAACGCTTTAACTGGTTCAGGCGTACAGGTCACATTATGGCAAAACTTGGATACGCTATCGACTCTAAAAATTACCCTGAAAATGAAGCGGGTGAAACCACATTAATCACCACCCTTCCCAGACAACTCTACATGTCGAGGAATGTTACCTCCGCAATTCAAAAATATAACCTCAAGCACACAGGTTCCTTTCTGACTCCCTGCGGTGGAATGTTAAAAAACTGGCAAGAAAGCAAAGGCTTTTTCAGGCTGAACGGAAATAGACCCCCTGGATGGCTAACCGAAATCGAAAAGGAAATGCTTCAAAACCCTGTAGATTTGGACCCACGGGCCAGATATGTAAAGAAACAATATAGAGACAACATCGTACCCCCGGACACGGGTGAGTTTTATTGGAAAGGAAATGGTGACCGAGATTCCATCTCTCTTATTCACATTACCAATATTGACTTAGAGGCCATGTCAATACAATATACAGAATACAGTAACAATGCCATAAACCCTAATGTCTTTGTCAGAATCGAAGGAACCAGCAGTCTTCAATACGACTTTGAATATAGCATCACCAATGACGGTTGCATCCTAATTCCAGCAGGTTCCATTTTCGAATATAATGACCATATGGACCCACCCTCTTCTGTCCTTGCTAAAGTCAGTGATATTAACTCACACTATGATTACATCTCAGACAGACAGTATGAGACCATTATTGCCAGAATGAAAAACAAAGCTGCGGAAGAAGAAAGTGAATATAGCTGCCCTAGCGACTCAGAAGAAGAATCTACCCCTCACGCCGAAAAGAGCAAACAAATGGAAGATTATGATATGGTAAGCGATGGTTCTCTATTTGCTGGTAAAAAATCAGCATGCAGCGGTGCAGCATATGCCATAAAAAACTTTGACAACGGAATGCCACTTGTTCGGAAGATGAATATCCCCCCCTCAAGAACTTTCGCCGCACCGGGGCTTCTTATCAAGGAAGATATCCAAAACCCGAGTAGCACATCTGCTGAAATTGCGGGACTGCGATTTCTACTCACAGAACAAAAAGAGAAACTCCTCAAATCCATGACTCCAATGGTACATGCCATTGACTCCATGGCCGCAATATCTGCTGTAACAAAGGATGGCAGATCCATGAGTGCTCGGGACAAACTACGTGAAGCTAATCGCAGAGATGTGCAGGCTGTTCGCCTACTGCTAGAAGAACTTGGCTTCTACAGTGAAGGAGACCACATTAAAATCATCCTTAAATGGATCAGGGGTCACAATAATGACAAAGTCCATGACAGAGTGGACCGTACTGCTAAAAGAGCCTCATTCAGAGGGGGCTGTTTAGACATCTCCCGCTACGACCCTGCCGAGGAATTGCCCTTCTCGTTATTCTTTTTATGCTCTATACGCATGTCGCCCTCGCGGCGGCCTCGTGTTGGCATCGGATGCGGATCGGTGTCATTCCACCGGAAATTTTGTTCACTGCATGCATTGCCTGTTAATTTTGCATCGGCTGCGTCGACATGAGCATAACCGCGTTGCTCTCCCCGTAGCGGAGGTCCGAGGTACTACAAGCGGGCATCACGCAGCTTTCGCCGTTGCAATAAGTGAACGTGCAATGGGCCCTTTATTATGAGTGTGATGAAAACCTCAGAGGATAGGGAATTGATGTTCTTTGTGGTTATGACTTATGCATGTTAAGATCTTCCCATATTCACACGATCGCGTAGACGCGTACGTAATCGGAGCAGACAGGATGAAGCGGATGGCCACTCGTTTATTATTTGTGCAGCGGTGATTTTAAAAATATTCATCTCATCAAGCGATCAGAGGAATTCGTCACAATCTATCCATCAATGAAGATATCAAACTATGTTGAAATGCTTACTACTCATCATAGCATTATGTATGGCAGGATGCCATGACGTGAGTTATTGGATCGCCCATATCACATCCATGGGTTTATAACATAAAACACATTTTATGTTCTCGCTCCTCGCTAGCATAACAACATAATCGACCTCTGTGTGTTCACATCGAGTGTGTCTATGTCACATACTTGTTGCCACTTTTGCTCTACTCTCGATGATATGGTCTACAAGTGCATAATATATACTCGTGCCGCGGATCAAACTTTCCTCTTGTTGCCTCGGCCACGAGCAGCAACGCTTGCGGTGTGGCTGCAGATGATGTAGGTTCTCCTGGCCCTTTGCCTCGTCCACGAGCAACAGGTGGCTGTGCAGCCGCAGATGATGCAACTCCCCCTCGCCCCTTGCCTCGGCCACGAGCAGCAACTTGCGGCACCGCCGTTGATGACGATGCAGCTTCGCCTCGGCCCTTGCCTCGTCCACGAGCAACAGGCGGCTGTGCAGCCGCAAATGATGCAACTCCCCCTCGCCCCTAGGTGCATGAACCTGGGGTGGGCGCAGAACCGCAGCAGCAGAAGCTGCACCTGCGGGTCGTCAAGCCTTGCCAGCTTAGGGAGGATGGCCCCCGCAGCCAACGCCATCTCAACGCACTTGTCAGCAACCCACTGGTCCGACCCAACCGGAATTCCAAGAACCTTGACACCGGGCAAGGGCACCACGGCACCAGGCATGGGGGTCCCAGCCTCATCCACCACATCCTCAAACTCCGGGCAGGCACCATCTGGGCAGAACACGGTGCTCTTCGGGACGTTCAGCTCCAGCCCTGCCGCAATCAGCAACGGGACAATGGTGTCATAAGCCGCACGGACCTTATCCGGCGGGCCGAGGATGTGAATGTCGTCGAGGTATGCCATGATGAACACATCCGGGTGCTCATTAAGAGTGGCCTGCAGGGCAGGCTGGAGGGCAACCGCCATGAAGAAGGGGCCGAGTGGGTCCCCCTGCTGCGCACCCTCCGCTGAGCTGACCCATCTGAACTCCCCGTCATCCCCCTGCCACCCGAGACGAGCCTCGTGCCTAAAGCTGCTCTCCGCCAGACCAAGCAGCTCCGGGAAGTTGTCGGAGACCTCCTTGTAGATCACCCCCCGCTTCACCGTGTTGAAGGCGTTCTTGCAGTCCAATGCCAGGTCACACCACGAAGGACAGGCCCCCAGCAACGCTTGGACCGTGTGCACACAGACCTCCGCCCCGCCAGGAACACCAACCCCAAGCTGAGCCGCAGACGAGTTAGCCCCCTCATAAGAACCGACCGCCTGCTGCTACCCATCCATAATTCCCCGACAGTACGATCAAATATTTATAAATATATGTTTATCGAACGCTCCTAGAGATGTACAGCCTCATGCATCGGGAAACGCTATGGTAACTTGGCTCAGATCTTCTGTAGAATCTGATTCCGCTCGTGCTCATTATGAAACGCTTCAATTATGACACCTGGCGTAAACTTTAAGAATTTTAAATGAAGTTAATTCCACGGAGTATGGAATCAAATCTTCGCGTAAGCCAAAAAGCAGTATAAATGTGAAATTATCCTAATCTTCCGTTTATATATGTCATGGCATGTCACTGTACATGCTTGAAATTAGATGTATAATTTTCGCTATTAGGCATTTTCGCTGTTTTATGAAGCATCAGCATCACCCCAAACGATGAACGTTGAAGATGAACGTTGCGTTGTTCTTCAAGCGACCCGTCAGCGTCAGCATCGCGACAGAAACGTATTGTACCCATATCACAGAAACGTTCCACTTGTGTGAGAACATATAACGCGGATATTTTGCCCAGGTTGACAGTACTCGAGCTTTGAATTCAAATTATAGCACGCGACATGAACCCTTTCGACAACAACCCGGAGTTCGCTGCCATCATGGCTTCACTCTGCGAGTTCCAAACAAAAAATGGAGTAACCTACGCACAAATATTGACCGAGGTATGCGATAGGTTTTCCAATCCGTCAGGGGTAGCGAAGACTTTTGCCCATTCATATCCCGAAAGCGCAGCGGGTCGAGAACAGAAACGTGAACATCGTCAACGATCACTTCGCTTGCTCTTCCGGTGTTGTGAACAAGCAGAGTCCAAACTTCGTGGGCGAGGCCTCCTGTGGAACATAGGCGGGGAAATGTACCTTGAAATCCCAGCGGCTTTCGCGCCTGCGAGTCATCAACAACATGCGACGAGGCGCATCGTGTACCCAGGTGAGTAATATGCAGATGCTTCATCATTCAGCAAGCAGTCCTATAGAAAGTTGCAGTGTATCTGACTTGATGTTAGGCGACCTGCGCCATCGCAGGATCGAACGCGACCCCAGTGACTCTGGGTGATGACGGGAAAAACCGCGCACACCACGTCCACAAGATGCTCCTCAACCTGATCACCGGATATTCGTGCATGTTGTCCGACGAGTATCTGATGGACGAGGCGAGACAAAGAGCGAAGCTCTCCTGCGAGCAAACGGTACGCCCTCTAATTCCAACAACTTTAATTACATTCCCAACCATTTCACTTACACTCTCAACGTGCTAACCCCCATCTTAATATACTTCCGCCCTCCTTCTTTCAGGTGACGCCTGTGAGGCTCGTGGAAAAGAAGCAGATCGCGCTGTACTTCACGAGGACGAAATTCGAAGACGAAGTGGAACACCGTTCCTGTCCCTCCAAGTTTCTGATTGAGGGACAAGCTGGACGAAGGTAAGCAGCCGAAGTTCCCTAGCAAGCCCCCCTATCTGCGTTGTCTAGTATTCATTGCGCAGTCGGTGCTGCCGGTGGAGGCGGCCCGGCCTCATGTTGCATATGGCATATGCTGAGAGGTAGGGAGAGCGATGAAGAGGTGGTTATGTTTGCGCAGATTCCGGCCGCCCACAGAAGTGGAAATCGATACGTCCTTCGACCTAGAGCTCCGTGAGAGCGTTTATTTGGCAACGAGAATGAAGCTCATCATGATGAAGTCGATGAGCACGACCAGTTACCAGACCATCGAGCTGAATAACGTGTCTCCCACGTTTTTCAAGTACGTCATCGAGGGCATGGGCCAGCCCATCCAAGGTATTCCTTGCGCCACTTAACGATGGAATCGCCGAAATGAGACTGGAACCGGCAAATGAGACTCAAATGAGACAGGGTATTTTTTTGCGGAATTTTGGTTCCAGGGGCCATATGGATGTGGTATCCATGATTAAAAACGAATTTCGTCGAGAAATTTTGGTTTTAGAGGCATAAAGTGGCCAAAAACACGCCGCGATGGCCGAAAAATCTGAGTATCGAAAAAAGTTGCACAAGATAAGACTATTGCGATATGTACATTTAAGAAACTTGAAAATATGTTATAAAAACAATGTAAGTTGAAAATTTATGGAAAATCCATGTCTACCCTTATCTTAGAGTGTTTTTTGGAGGTGTTTCGTGTCTCGTAAAGCGGCGACACACTGAAAACTTGGGGAAAACAAGCTAATTTATGTTGTTAAGATGGCTTATGCTAAGATTTATTACACATATCGTGTATTATTGTCAAAATATATCATAGGAAACAGAGGTCACTTCACCAAGAGCGAATGAATGAGTAAAATGAGGCTTTTGAAGCCATTTTGCCTTAGGGTTTGACTGTGCACACTCAAAACTTGGGAAATCACTCTATTTTATGTTGTTATGGTGGACCAAGTTAAGTTTTATCATACACGTTGCATATTATTGTTGAAATACGTCATAGGAAACGAAGGTCACTTATCCCAAAGCAGGCGGATGGGTAAAATGAGGCCTTAAAAGCCATTTCGGCTCAGGGTTTGACCGTGCACATCGTGCCAGTGGTCCTATCCTACCCAAATCGCTGCTCGTGCGGCGTAGTGGCGAGTTAAAAGCTGCCTACAACAGTATTCACGACGCGGAACAAGTCGCGGTATATCCATATGCGTTCGTGAGGATGCAGAGAGTGATGTTCGTTTTGGGTTCATGGTGAAATTGTAGCATGAACCCAAAATCAACCAGACCTTGACCTGATTCCAAATAGACACACGTAAGTGCGGTTCAAAACACCTAATATACCTCGTACAAGTCTCTCAACCCACTTTCTTGCCGCCCTATAGTCTGCAAGCTAAGATGAAAACGCAGGTCCCAATCGAGCCGTGGTACACCGAGGCAAATCAACGAAAACACTCCTCCAACCTGTGATTCACAAGATGCTTGTCAGCCGGGGTGTCGGGACTCGAACCCGACCTGTGTAGTTTTTAGCTACACAGGCCACCAAGCACCCCCATCTTACTCTAGAAGATCGTCTTCGTGGCTCCGCGCCCCAAGAACTTACTGGGCACAAGCCAAACTCCGAAAGCAAAAATGTGGTAAGCCCCTCCTTATTTCAACTTGGGCTATGTGATGAGCACGAGGGAACTCAGCATGAGCTCCCGAGTCCCCCCGTGTGCGATGTCCGTGGATACTCGCCCCACAGACTACACGATGAAGCAATTTTGTGGACCATCTGCGCCGTCCCTCCTCCAACCTGGCATACACAAGACGCTTGTCAGCGGGGGTGTCGGGACTCGAACCCGACCTGTGTAGTTTTTAGCTACACCGGCCACCAAGCACCCCCATCTTACTCGAGAAAATCATGTTTGTGGCTCCGCACCCCAAGAACTCACTACACCAGGCCTTGTAAACTCCGATTGCAAAAAAAGAGTAAGTCCCTTCTAGTTTCAAACTGGTTGTGTGATGTGCACAAGGGAACTCGACAGGAGCTCCCGTATTCCCCTGTATGCTAGGTTCGTTGGTACGCGCCCCCCAAACTACACGAGGCAAAAATTCCCTTGGAAATGAGTGGTATGAGATGTGAGCACACATTTCGACTCAGGGTTTAGCTATGAAACCCCACTGCGTCTGTGTCAAATATACCTGGGCATATCTCCACTTCACACCATACGCGCCCTCACGTTGCACCTCCGAAATTCTGCAGTGGACCAGGTTGAGGACTATCCGACGAGGAGAGCCGCATACAGGGATGCCCAGAAATGTGACTCGGCTGGAAGGGGACGGTGCCAGCAACACGCACCAGTTTGCGGCCGCCTGAAGTAGTGGCGAGATCGTTAATGCGCGCCACCGCCCAGTGGCACAGCTCGTTTCCTTCGATATCCCACAGGTACCTGCCACCCCACATGCCGCCACCCCCCGCGGCCTGAACGACACGCCACCCCCCACGGCCTGAAGCACGCACCTGAAGGCGGTCCTCCGGAAGTTTGACCTCGAGTACTATTTGCTGAAGAGATAAATGGCACGCACCCGAACAGAAATCGAGAGTGGAGCCAACTCAATCTGGAGGTCACTTCAATCTCAAGAGTTCAAGAGACTGGTGGCACAAACTGGAAGATAGATGCAAGTGCCTCCGCGTTCGTACCGCGACAATTAAATACGGTGGGAAATGTCTTATTGAACTCTTCGCCAACTATTGAGTACAACGTTTGTCCCAGCTTCACTTAAACAAAAATATTTTTTGAAACCTCGGTGTTATCAGGCACAGATTTTCAGGGCAAGCAACGTTTATGGAAAAACCATATTGCAGCAGGACCCTCATGGAATGAACACCCGCCAACATCACTCAGAGAACAGATGGCGCATCTTGGTTCCTTGAGTAGCAATCCGGCGCCGGACGAAGACTTTTGCCTGTGATATCATAGCGTTCGATACACTGAGTGAGCGACTCTGAAGCCCTCCATGTAGTGTCTCGCTGTGGCATAAGAGATATGTGATATGGCATAGCAAGTTTTCGCGTCTAAAACGTGCGCTAACAGGGCTCAGACGGTCACATCACATGCGTTCAAATCAATAGAGAAAAATGCGTGACATACCATGTATCCACACATACTCATCCCGGCTGCGACCGGGAGAAGAACATAGGGGAGACCAGCAGCCTGAAGTGCACCGGATGAAGGTTACTGAGAATCAACGTTCGGAGGCAGCACTGCAATAACTTAGCAGTCCTGAAGGTGGGATACTAAACAACCATAAGAAGCAAGCTGGGCAAAATACTTTGCTGTGGCGTGAAATAGCTTTGCTGAGGCAGTGTGTTAAGGAGCTGAAATTCAGAAGACCCTGAACCCTGAGAAAGTATACCCTACTCGGCGCTAGCAGCGTTAGTTGCGGGCAGCTCAACCCATAGGAAGCTCCAGCTGACAGAGTAGTGCATATTGAGATTATCAGAAGTCCAATATCCGGATAAGCCCTGCTTTCCAGGAAAACGGACGCTCATCCGAGCTCATACTTTTGAACGACCTAAGAACTGCTCTCCATGGAGCCGAAGCAAACGCTCATAGGCTTTCCATCACTGAGACACTAGTGCTTTGCGCGCCAGGATGCACAGTTGTGTGTCGTGTTCACGTCCATGCGTGACACGGTCACGAAGGTGGTCCACAGTTGAAGCACGTGTCTTGTATGCTCCAATGCATAATCAGCTTTGAAGTATTTGGACAAAAAACTTGTGATGGTGTCTGGTTCATAGCTCTCTTTGAACTGGATCGAGTGAAAAATAATACCATGTACAAAGCGTTCTTGCCCTAACGTCAACGAAAAGGCAACGTTTAGCTATGGGTTGTGACCTCTGTTGGATGGTGCCAGTCCTCTTGCGTGAATGGGTTCGGAGGATCATCAAACCACAGGTCGTGGTAGCCCGAATCGGCCATATTGCGGGGAAAACCCCACCCTTCTAGTTCACCGTCTTCGAACATCAGGCTGAAGTTGTCACATCAAAGTTCGCTTGCCGCGTTGGCCGCATGTTCAGAAGCTTGACTTCTCGACAACGCCTCCTAAGTCACTTACACAGTTTCGGAATTCTAAAATCGATTTTGCTTTCGGGCAGGGCCCCAGCGCCCGTGACGAATTCTGAGAATTCGTCGAGGACCCGTGACGAA
>LGRX02003212.1:0-26894 GCA_001247695.2 Cymbomonas tetramitiformis
AAACCCGCACGAGGTCATAGGCACATGGGTTCTTGATAGTTACTTACTAGCATATTCATGGATGCATCCGGAGCACCCCCTCTTCTTGGACGTCCCACCCTCACCCCCGGTTTTCAGAGCACACCCGTTGGCTTTGGTATTGTCATGGGCTTACGCCAGACTTTGGTGGGCTTATGGGGGGTGGGGGAGGGTGTGGCGGTTGACGGGAGGGGCGTGGGAGCAGGGGGTGCCGACCATTATGAGCGCGGAGGTTACCGATTTGACGCAGTAGTTAGTCTCGACCAGTGGGAGAGGATTGGTTGTCATGGCGGCTGCTGTAGAGTTAGATTAGTCGGATTCTCCATGTATGTGCTAGCAGGGGGAACTTTTAGGATAGGGACTGCCCTTGACCCTGTATGGTAGCCGGGGGCGAATTGGCTCCCCGGGGTAAATTAATTCGAGTCATGCCATGCCATGCCACTGCCGATGCCGGATGCCGGATGCCGCTGCCGTCTCGTGTCTGTCATGCCACTGCTGTCTCTGTCTGTGGCAAGTCTGTCGTGTGACAGCGTCACACAACAGCTACAGGTGACACAGGTGTCGCACGACAAAACTCAGAGCTCAGAACACCACTCGACTGAAACTTGCAGCTTCACCGTTCTACGGTGAAAGGAAAGACCGAAAGTCATCATTCGATTCTCTTGCTAGCCTGAGACGCTAGGCACGATTGACGATATTCATTATTGATTATAACTCAAATGGAAGCAACGAGAAAACACGATGCTATTAACTCTTCCAAGTCTTCTGTCGAAAATATTGTAATCTGATCAAGTCGCAACACCACAGCTGTGCTACGCGCGGCGGTCACGATATTCAACCAGGCGGACAGTTTTGCACTTTCCATGTTTTTCTTGCCTGCTATGCGAGTTGTCTAGTATACGCCATATAGAATGGGAGGCGCCCAGTCCGCAGACGCCTACTCAAAGCACAAGAAACTTGCGGATGAAGGAGACGCCGCTTCACAATTCAATGTCGGATGGGCTTACCAGAACGGTCAAGGTGTGCCGAAGAGTCTAGAAGAAGCGGCCCGATGGTACCAGCTCGCAGCAGAACAGAACCACGCAGGTAACATCATAAGTGTCCAGGCCTATACGTTGGCTCACGCGTTTCCTTCCGGCGTGCGCTCACGCTTGTCCGTTGGGGCAAAACTGCGTAACCTCTTCGTTCGGTTTGTTGTAACTCCCACACCTACCGCACCAGATTCCGGCCGGACCTGTCGTCGCAATTTTAAAACATACTGAAGCGAATGCTAATTATGCATTTAGATATCGCCTTAATTGTCAGCTCCCAATTCTGTTTGCCACCTCGAAACGGCACACTTGCGCAGAGCTGACTGCGACTATATCGCGGCCAGGCCAGGCAAGGCAGTTCACGAGGCCACGTCGCTGGTAGAACCGTTCGATTGTAAGGCTATAGACCCACTATCAAACGAAGTTGGAGATTTTCTTTAGTGAGGTTTGGCAGGTGCTGTGCAACTTCTCTGCAGGTGCCCAAAGCAACCTTGGGTGGTGCTACCAGAACGGAATGGGCGTGCAGCCAAACTTGGAGACCGCAGCAGCGTGGTACTTGCGAGCGGCCGAGGGCGGAAACACAGGTGTGGATATCAGCCAGCATGAGTGCAGGAGTGAGTACATGCCCGGTTTTGAGTCATTCAGCGCTTCCTGAATCGGTGACACGTGGCCATTGCGATGGCTGCGTGAGTGCGTGGCTGGGCGAGACGAAGTCCGGGACGGCGACTGGTTGAAGGCGAGCCATATGGGGCGCCGCTTGACCTGGTGACACGTGGCCATTGCGATGGCTGCGTGAGTGCGTGGCTGGGCGAGACGAAGTCCGGGACGGCGACTGGTTGAAGGCGAGCCATGTGGGGCGCTGCTTGACCTGGTGACACGTGGCAATATCGCGATGGCTGCGTGAGTGCGTGGCTGGTGAGACGAAGTCCGGGACGGCGACTGGTTGAATGCGAGCCATATGGGGCGCTGCTTGACCTGGTGACGTAATCACGATGGCTGCGTGAGTGTGTGGCTGGAGTGAGACGAAGTCCGGGACGGCGACTGGTTGAAGAGGCGAGCCATGTGGGGCGCTGCTTGACCTTGTGACACGTGGCCACTGCGATGGCTGCGTGATTGCGTGGCTGGGCGAGACGGAGGTCCGGGACGGCGACTGGTTGAAGGCGAGCCCTGTGGGGCACCGCTTGACCTGGTGACACGTGGCCCTTGCGATGGCTGCGTGAGTGCGTGGCTGGGCGAGACGAAGTCCGGGACGGCGACTGGTTGAAGGCGAGCCATGTGGGGCGCTGCTTGACCTTGTGACACGTGGCCATTGTGATGGCTGCGTGAGTGTATGGCTGGGTGAGGCCACCACGGTGACTTGCTGGCTGCGATGGTGAAAAGATGCGGAAAGAGACTGAGCAGCCATTCATCTGCACTGTGCGCCGACCCTGTGTCACCAAGAACTGCTGATAAGGACAAGCCTGCATTGTGGACTGTTGTCCCTCCATATAACTCGAGGCCCCTTCGTTGTAGGGTCCGTCTCAGCGCTCGCGCTCGAAGTGCTCATCGATATGAGATGGGGAGAGCTGCCGGCTGGAGGGGAGGTCCACAGGGGGAATGAATAACCTCGGGCGCTGCCTTCGAAACGGGTGGGGGGTTACCAAGAATGTGGAGGAGGCGGTGAGATGGTATATGCGAGCATCAGAGCAAGGCGATGCATACAGTCAGAACAACCTCGGTCTGTGTCACTTAAATGGCTGGGGTGTACCAAGAAACGTGGAGCAAGCCGCGGAGTGGTTCAGACAATCCGCCGAGAATGGAAACTCTGGTGGCCAAAATAATCTCGGGCGGTGACTCTCTACTGCCTGACCACCACTGCGAATTGCCGGATGTCCTCGAGCGTGTGTCTGCCATCGAGCAGGCTCCCTGATCGTCAACTTTGAAGCTTCCGTCCTGAAGCGAAAGCGCCTTTACTGTCTTCGCGATGCATTAGCTTCTGTACCTGCAGGCACGCACCGTACGCACAGTGTTCTCGTGGAGGGTGAATGTAAGTTACTACCACTGCGGCATCATGGATCAGGTAGGTGTGACTTGAGTTGAAGGCGAGCTGCGCACCGAGCTGCAGGTGCTTCCAGAGCGGCCTCGGCGTACCCAAGGATAGTGCACGTGCAGAGTTCTGCTTCCGGGAGGCGGCGCACCAAGGTTCTTTGCACCCCCGCTCTCGCCGCTGCTTGCCAGGGGGACCCGCCGCTGCCACTCCTCGCACTCACCTTTCATGGCTATGCTTCAAGGTTGGAGTGCTTTCGACTCGCATCCGCCAAGCTTCTCCGTGGCATCCGAGCATTCCGTGTGTTTTCCCGTTTTAGCGCTTCAATATCTTTAGAATTTCCACTCGAGGACGACATTCAGCGGAGAGCACCAGCGATCATGCGGGTGATCAGGGGTATTCAGGTTATAAAGGGTATTCGGGACAGTGCTCGGCTTGGATCCTACGGCTCATCGCATAGGACGACTGTGTCGGGGCGCCTCTGGCCTCGAAGGAAAGCGATGATGCTGTGTTGGACACTGCTTGCCAGCTGAATCGGATTTCTTGCACGCCATCGTTTAACGTCGGGTTGCCTTGGCCGTGCGAAACGTCCCGGTGAGCGTCGGAGTGCTGCAGCGACCTGCACCTGCCTCGGCATCGTGGCCTGCGGAGGGACCTCCCGGTGTGCTCGCCTATGTCTCGGCAGCACGGGATCAACGTGGGGCGCTGAGGATTTGTGCGCCTCCCAGGCGATCCTGCCGGGCTCAGCAACCTCGGTCGATGCTATTCTCGTGGAGAAGGCGTCGCGCTGGACTCGGAGGAGGCTGTCAAGCTGTATCGCATGGCGGCCAACAAAGGTGTATCTCGCGACTGCTCACTCCCCCACTTGGCTCCCCTTCGCACATGCTTCTCACTCCCCCTCGTCGCCTGCCTCAACGCGATCTCCAAATTCCCTCTGCCCCTGACATGTCCTCCCATCCCGCTTGGACAGCTGCCCCTCATTCCGTCACTTTGCCCCCTTTGACACATGCTCCCGACTCCCTCCCTCCGCTTCCCGTGACACACGCCCATCGCGGTGGCTGCTGGCTTGCAGGAGACGTGATGGGGCAGGCGCACCTCGGAGAGTGCCTCGAGTACGGTGTCGGGGTGCAAGCGGATGCTCAGGAGGCGGTGACGTGGTACCGCCGCGCTGCAGAGCAGAACGACACCTCTTCTCTGGTTCGACCCCTGCGCCGATTGCCGCCTGGCCCCCTCTTCCGACGCCGTCCACATTAGCCAGGGCCATCCGTGCATGAGCGAGCCTGGCGCCAAACCCCTGCCCTCGCGAGTCACAGGGGGGCCAGGGGCCTCGCGAGTCTCACGCGCACCACACATGCTATCGGCAATAGGGAATTTGCCACTGCAGATTTCCCGGCTGCATTCCCAGCATTGCCAATCGTAAGCCTGGCGCGGGCTGCTCAAGGCGGCCCGCACGGCCTGGCCGGCATGCATCCCTGGCGCGTTGCTGCAATGGTCACGCTGCTGCCTCGCTTGTGTAAAGTGCAGCGCAAGTGACGCCACAGCAGTGCACTGCCGGCTAAATGAGCGGTGGATGGGCGATGGGCGGCCGGCAGAACCGCTTGGGAGAGTGCTACGAGCAAGGCATCGGAGTAGCAGCTGATCCATCTGCGGCTTTTGCCTGCTACAGCAAGGCCGGGAGAACGGGACTGGGAGGTAGTGGGCAGCTCCTTGTGCCATCCATGCAGTGTGCAGCGTCCACGTCTCTGGGACTGGGCGACCGACACTCTCCGACACTCTCCGACACTCGCAGCGCAGTTTTCTCGGCTCGGTCGAGCATCCCCACGTGGGGGCAGTCGCTCATGTGCTCACGCTGCTCGCTATTGGACGCAGTTTCTCGGGGGAGGGTGACATGACCCTCCCTGGCTCATGACGGGCTGTGGTTGTGGTGTGGACCCTGCTGCAGCTGCTGCCAACAACATGGGGCGGTGCTTTGAGCTTGGGTTGAGCGTTGAGGCGAGCCCCACTGAAGCTGTGGCGTGGTACCGGTCTGCTGCAGAGTTGAATGACGCAGGTGCGTGAACCTGCGTGTCACGCCGCACTCGGCTGGACGTTTTCCATCCCTATCTATCTCAATCTCTATCTCCGTAGTGCGCGGGGCATGTCAGCTGCCACACGGCACTGGAGGTGTTCTGCAACATCCGACGCGCCTCTGCAAACAGCACTCGATTTACGAATCCGCATTTCCGTTTGTCCGGCCAGCGCAGTGTGTGCGGGACGGGCTGCGTCCGCCTGGTTTACTTTTCATGCTTGATAACCGCTCTTTTGGCCATCGATGGGCGAGGCTCGATGGCGGGCGATGAATGCTGGAGCTGCATCGCACCCGGTAGTCTTCACGAGCCGATCCGTGGATCTCGTAGGTGGGGGTAGGATAGTCTCCCATTGGGGGCGCTGAGAAGAGTGCAGCTCCACGTGGCAGGTGGGCAGCACAACCTCGGCCGCTGCCACGAGCTTGCCATTGGCACCGCCGCGGACCCGAGGGAGGGTGCGCTGTGGTACACCAAGGTGCTTTTGTAAACCGGATACAGCCCTCCTGCCCTCCCGTGCCTCAAACCTCGATGGACCTTGGGTCGGTGGTAGCTTGCACCGCGCTGTGCGCCGTGTGCGACGGATTGTCTCAACAATCCTGTGGCTGCTGGGTCGCGTGGAGCACACCATGAGCGGTGTGATTCACACATGCGATGCCGATGGCGAGTGTAGCGCACAAAACGCGGTTCACCTTCCACCATCCATCCTCTCGCACGGTGTCAGCTGTCAGCGCGAGCGCGGCGTGTGACGGGGCCACGGAGCGTCTCGCGCGGTCCCCGGCGTGCCACGCCATGCGCCTTGTGAAGACTGCAGCCGAGACCAGGGCGTGGCCTGCTGTCTGGTCCCACGCTGTCTAGACCGGGATGTCGTGTGGTGTCTGGAGTGAGCCGGGGCATGGCGTGCTGTTTGTGCTCAGGCTGCAGAGCAAGGGCTTCCCGCGGCCCTGGTGAGCCTCGGCAAGTGCCATGCGCAGGGACGGGGCTTGCCCACCAACCCGGACGAGGCGGCGCGTTGCTACTCCCTGGTGCACCCCTAGTCCCTGGAATCCTCTGTTTTCTGGCCTGCCCCTAGCGCCTGGCCTGTCCTGAATCCTCTAGTCCCTAGCCTGCCCCTAGCCCCTAGCACATCCCCTTCGGGAGAGAGCCCGGCTAGGGCGACCGGCGCGGGATACCCTCGATCAACTCGTCATCAAGCCCTCCTCGGGACCGAAGCGTTCCTCAAGTGCTTTCCTTTGTGTATGCACATGCGCAAGCGCGGCGACCGTGAACGGGGAGCAGAGCCGTAGCTCGAATGCCGTCCCCCGGAGAAACTTGATCGTGCGCAATGACTTATCCTATCACCTCAAATCCTAAAACCCTACTTCTGATTCAAGATCAGCGGTCAAGCTCAAATCTCAAACCCTAAGGGCGGTAAAACCCTAAATCTGATTTGGTATCGATGGATTGTCGTAGCCAGAGTTGGGAAGGGCTCAAACGACGACTGAGCGCTCCTGAAGCATCCCACACGTCATCCTAGGGCTCCTGAAGCATCCCACATGTCATCCTAGGGCTCCTGAAGCATCCCACGTGTCATCCTAGGGCTCCTGAAGCATCCCACATGTCACCCTATGGCTCCTGAAGCATCCCACATGTCATCCTAGGGCTCCTGAAGCATCCCACATGTCACCCTATGGCTCTTGGGCATGCGCTGCTTAACAACCACGGGAGGGTGGAGAGCTTGGGCGTCATGCAGGCAGCCCAAGGTGGCAGCGCGGAGGGGCAGCACCTCGTGGGGGAATGCCTGGAGTGGGGTAAGGGAGTGCAGCAGGATCTCCAGAAAGCCGTCGAGTGCTACACCCGAGCCGCGCAGCAGGTGGGGTTGCCTGCGACCTGCGCGAGTGCCGCGCACGCCCGCCGCGCCCTCGGGCTCACCCACGCCCGCCGCTCCCCTGGCGCTCACCCACGCCCGCCCGCCGCTCCCCTCGGCTCGCCCACGCCGCCCGCTCGCTCCCCGGGCCGCCCACGCCCGCCGCGCCTCGGGCTCACCACTCGCCGCCCCTCGGGCTCACCCACGCCGCCGCTCCTCGGGCTCACCCACGCCCGCCCGCCGCTACCTCGGGCTCACCCACGCCCGCCGCGCCTCGGGCTCACCCACGCCCGCCCGCCGCGCCCGGGCTCACCCACGCCCGCTCGCACCCTCGGGCTCACCCACGCCCGCCCGCCGCTCCCCTCGGGCTCACCCACGCCCGCCGCGCGAGCACTCACCCGTGCGCACCGCGCCTGCTTGGCGCACTCACCGTCTCCTCACTCTTCATCGAGATGTCCGGCTCTACTTACCCCATATGTACCCCTGCCCGTGCATCCAGCGCTCGGGATGCCCCCCCCGCCACTGCAGCTCCTGTCATCGGCCACACCCATCTATGACCCTGGCTCCTATCGCTGGTCTAACGCCTGGTGGGCATATGAAAGGGGGCCCCACAAAGGGTGCAGTGACTCTGGGAATGCCGGGGCCGCTGGCGCAGGGGCATGCGCCCGCAGCGACCAGCGCCGGGCGGTGTTATCAGAATGGGCACGGCACAGCCACAGATCCTCAGCGGGCCGTGGCTTGGTATGCGCAGGCGGCAGACATGGGCGGTGCGTGATTTCTGTAACACCCCTCTGTAACACCCTTGGTATGCGCAGGCGGCAGACATGGGCGGTGAGTGCTTTCTGTAACACCCCTCTGATGGAGGTTCGCGTGCTTTGCTGGAGAGGGGCCGGAGGCAGGAGGTGGGTTGCTGTGAGGCGCGCTACAGCGGCTGAGGGTCGTGGTGGGTGGTGGCTCGCGGGCAGACCCTGGAGGGAAATTTTGTCTCGGGGAGTGCCACCAACACGGCGTCGGCGTCAAGACCAATCTTGAACGGGCGGTGGCCTTGTTTGAAGAAGCTGCTCAGCAGGTGCTCGCCGCCGTTGGATCTGATTTGGGATTTGTAGACAATGTATCGCTGGACGGCAAGCATCGACCTCGCATCAGTTGGCGGGCGACCCAGGTCTTCCTGTTCCCCTGTAGATGCCGCGTGCGATGGAGGCCGTGAAGCAGGGTGGCACAAAGGCATCGTGCGATGTAGGCATGGAGGGGTGTTGGAAGTGTGACATGGTTGCTGGTGGATGGGGGATCTTCATCTCCGGCTTTGTGCTGTGGGCCCTTCTCGTAAGCAACGGTTGCCGGGTCTCTTCATGCGGGGCAGGATGCTGCCGCTCGTATTGTGCGGTAAAGCTTCGTTGCCTGCCTTGTGTGCTGATGATGCACCATCACCTTGATGGTCATCATCACCATCGCCCGGTGGCGCAGTGTTGTGTGAATGCCTGGCTCACTTGTGCGATGGTGCGACCCCGGAGAGGCGCGGCATCTGCCGTGTGGCCATGGCCCCGGTTCTGAGGAATCATGATACCTACTGCCGCACACGCGAATCGGGTGTTGGAGCTAATTCGAGGGGTGCGTGCAGGGCGAGGCGAGGGCGCAGCACAGCCTCGGTCTCTGCTACAAGCATGGCAACGGGGTTGCAGCCGATCAAAGTGCTGCGACGATGTGGCTGGCAAAAGTGCGCCCGCCCGCAAGCAGCCCCTCCCTCTCTGCACGGAGGCCGAAGCCGCTCCGGGGGCGCTGCGGCCATCCCCTTGCTCGTTGCGATTTGTTGGCAATGCCGCACGGTCAGCTTTGCGCTCGCAGATGCCATTGGGTGCGTTGCCATGGGCTGGTGGGCGTCATGCGGTCTCCATGACGGCCTTCAGCAGGCGACCCAGTTTTTTCAGATGGCAGCTTGCGGGGCGTTGCCGCTTGATTCAGACCGAGGGGGCTCACCATCAGAGACAGCTTATGGCGGGAAATCATAGACTCTTCAGTTTCACAAGCGGAGCGCACGTTGCCCCCCTCACCTCTGTAGGTGGGGGGTGGGGGGGGAGGGGGTACCGAGAACAGGAACGGGAATTCCATATAGAACACATAGAACGGGAATTCCCGTCGGGAATTCTTTACAAGTAGCCCTTGCCTGCTCACCGGGGTTTTCTGTTGGTAGGTAAAAGGGGCAGGCTTAACCGCCGCGCACCTCCTAGCATCACGCCTCCATTCGGAGGAGTCCCACATTTTCTTTCTCTTTTCTTTTCGCTCACCGGTGGCTCTCCTTGATGCAGGCGGCCCAGCACCAGGATCTGGACGATGACGGACTCGGCGGCACTTTGTGGTCGCTCTCGTTTCCGAGCTTCAAGGGCGACAAGCTCTCGCGCCCTGGCAGTGCTGCCGACCCGAGCCGCCTCCCCTCCATCACGCTCGGTAGCTGCCTCCCTCCTCCTCCGCGCTTGGCCCCGGGTCAGTCTTGTTTCGCCAAGCGGGAGGAGGGAGCAAGACACCTCCGCCAGCTGGCCGCGCTGCGAGCATCTTGATGGGCAGGCGGGCGGATATTGGAGGCTGCCTGCATGCGCCGCTGTGCTTTGTGTGCTGAAGAGGTGCGGGTGCGTCCTGGTGGGCAGCGACCGTGCGGGATATGGACCTGGAGGTGCCAACACCAAAGCCGTTCCAGGGTTCAAAGCGGACCCCTCCGGCACCGCCTCCCGAGATGGATGCACCAGCGCCGCCCACGGTGACACGGCTGTCACTGAAGGAAGGCGGGCGCCCCCCATCCGCGGCAGTGCGGCGCAGGGCGCGCGGGCGGCAGGTACATCAGGCCCACACCCCCTTATATCGCCGCGAAGGGTGCGGTGCCACTTTTTGGATCTGGCCAAAACTTGTGGAAATCAAGAGCAGCCCTGAGGATCCCTCCCGTCTGGTGCGGCGAGAGTGTCCTGTGAATTTGTAGACGAGCAAGTGCGCCGCAGGAATATCGGCCGGGTCACATTCGTCTCGACCTTCACTGCCTCGGGCCTGCCCCATTCACCTTCACTGCCTCGGGCCTGCCCCATTCACCTTCACTGCCTCGGGCCTGCCCCATTCACCTTCACTGCCTCGGGCCTGCCCCATTCACCTTCACTGCCTCGGGCCTGCCCCATTCACCTTCAGAATACGCGATCGGCTCTGGCCACACCACTCAAGCGTCCCTCGCGCCGACCGCCATGTCGACAACGAGAGCCAGGCTTGGATCGACAGCCTGTGCTTTGGCCCCTGCATCATCAGCCTCCCCGTTCCCTGCGCAACTCGTTCCCAGGCGGCGCGGTGCATCGCCACACTCCATGGGCCCTGCTGCAAGCAGCCAGGTCCGCCATCAGTGGCGCGCCACGTGTTGCCAGCCTGGCGGTGCTCAGGAGGTTCTGGGAGGGATGGGACCACTGCGCGCAGCCCGCGGGCGAGGTGAGGGAGCAGCAGCAGCGCGCCGCGACGAAGATCCAGGCACGGCACCCCTGCGCCAGGCCCGAATGCCCGAATCCGCCCGGCCCGGACGCCCTCCCGCGGCGCGCACTCCGGTCCCTGGCTCGGCTCCACAGAGTAGCGCCCGCCCTCGCGGGCCCATAGAGAGCCGTGGGAATTCTACAAGGCCTCGCGTGGTCTGTGTGGACACATGTGAATGACAAACAGAATATGAAGTACATGTTGGTTTAGAATGACAGAACATGATTGGCACGGAGGGGAATATTCCTGCCGCTCCCCCGTACACCCCTTGCCTCGTGGCGCGCCGCTGTTACGCGTGGTTGCGAGCGGGGAGTGTGGGTCTGGCGGGGCAGTGAGTGCAGAGAGCCAGCCGGAGGGATGGTACCGTGGGAGGGGGTGCAGGCGGCGGCTCGGGGCTTTGTGACCCGCTTGCAGTACCCGGGAATCCAGCGCACACCGTACCCTCCGCGGCCGATGTCTCCAGATTCGCAACTGGATGCTGACGCGGACTACTACGACGACGAGTTTGAAAGTGAATGTGGCGGTAAAACCCCCCGCGCGACTCTCGCCCAGCACCCAGTGGGGCGCACGGTCGTGATGAGGCAAGCCGCCGCAATCTACAGGCTCGTTGGCAGGACGAGGGTACGGTGATCAGAGTGATGACGGAGATAGTGCGCACTGGACAGGAGGGGGGGGGTGGTTAGGTGCGTGAAAGCACGGAGATGGTGGGCATACATCGGGGGTTGGGAGATGTGTGATGAAGGCGACAATGGCCAGGTGTTCGAGGCCATCCGGTAGGTCGCGCGGCTGCTGTTGACACGCGGACGGGAGACAAAGAAGAAGGGAGACAAAGAAAAAGGGAGGCATGGGCGAAAGTGGGTGGAGGTAGAAGCACGCATCGGAGTGCGGGAGAGAGAGCAGTAAGCGTCGTGCACCAGGGCGGAGGAGAGAGCATTGGGCGGTGTGCGGTTGTGCTTTGCAGACGCCGCAGAGCAGCACGGCCTGCAAGGGGTCGGGGCGAGACCCTCCTCTGCCCAGCGCCGCCGTCGGCCGGAGAGCGCTCTCAGTCGTCGAGGTGAAATCCCGAGCACTCCCCCCCTCTCCTCCCTTTCCCCTTTTTGCAGTGTCTGCTCCATCCTGCTTGAGCCATCTGAACCTCGCGGGAGGCAGTTGGACCCCCATCTGTACACCTGGAGGCGTCGAGTCAGGTGCCAGTCCCGTGGCCTTCGAAGTCGCCAAACAAGTCTTGGACTAGGCAGGCCCTGTCGTTGAGCCTGGAGTGACATCGGTGGAGGCCATCTCGGTTTTAAGGGGGGATGCATGCGAACATACAAGACACAGAGTCGAGGGCTTTCTTCTTGGGGCGGATTGTGGCACGTGGCATGCCTCTTTCGGCTGCCCCTATCGCCCTGCGGTGTGGCCATAGTTTGACGCTGTTCGCTGAGCGGCGGATGAGCGGTGGCTGCGTGGTGGCTGCCGCAACCGAAGCAGGGACGCTGCGGAGTCCGCGAGTAGCGGCGCTGCGGCCGACAAGTGCTCCGCAGCAGCGGCCTGCTCGCAGCTCCTTCGGCAGGACAGCGGAGGAGGTGGCCGATATGAGCGGGGCGCCACACGCTGACTACGACCCGAGCACCCAAGGGGTGGACACAGTCATCGAGGAGGAGGAGGGGGAGGAGGAGGGGGCGTCGCGGCAGAATTCTGCAGACCCCGCCGCAGGGGTGGCGGACAGCCCTTCTGACGGTCATGACGGGGCTCCCAGGCGGAGGAAGTTGGGGAGGAAGCTGCTGAGAAAGGCGGGACTCTGGACAGAGCGGCGCCGCAGACAGAGATGGAGGAAACGGGAGGCGGAGCAGAGGAGGGCGAGGAGGCGGAGGAGGGCGAGGAGGCGGAGGAGGGCGAGGAGGCGATTGCGGAGGCGGTGAGGATGCGGCAGGCAGAGCTGCTCGCACAGAGGGAGGAGTACTCGCGCGGAGAAAAGGTTGCGGTCCCCGTGGACGATGACCGCGAGGTAGAGAGCGAGGAGGCGCCTTGGGGTGAGGACGCGTCGAGCCGGGCGATTGCGGATGACGTGGAGGTCGGGCCAGGGGGAGGGACAGAAGGTGGCACGCGGGGGGGTCTTAGTGGGCCGGGGGGGCAGGAGCGCCCGAGGCGGCGAACGCGGAAGTGAGGGAACGTGAGGGTGGTGGAGGGGCGGCGAGAGAGCAGCCACGAGACGCGGAGCCGCAGCAGGCCGAGGCTCGGAGCACCGGGAGCGAGGCAGAGCGGCTCGCAGGCCGGGAGATGACAGCCGAGCGGAAAAGAGCAGAGGCTGGCAGTGGCAGCAGTGGGCGAGGGGCATGGGACGGGATTGGGGAGGGCGGGGGCGAGGGCGGGGTCAGGGGCGCGGGGCGGGAACGGGACGGGCCGGAAGTGCAAACGAAGGGGCTGGCAGGGGACGCCGAGTCCAGGACGGGTGAGGAGTTCGGAAAGGCAGCGGGGGAGGGGGAGGCACGGAAGGATGCAATGGCAGCGGAGGCGGGAGGGCGTGAGGATGAGGGCGCGGCGGCAGAAGCGTTGAGGGTGCGTCAGGCAGAGCTGTCTCCCGAAATGGAGGGTGCCTCGCCGGGGAATGAAGAGACGCCCGTAGACAGGAGTGAAGCAATGGAAGGTAACGGGGACGCGCCCCACCCAGCAGATCGGCATACTGGGGAAACGGCTGAGGCGTCAGATCGAGCCAATCGGAATACTGGGGAAACGGCTGAGGCGTCCGATCGAGCCGATCGGAATACTGCGGAGACGGCTGAGGCGTCAGATCGAGCAAAGCAGAGGTTGGAGCAGGAGGCGGAAGGCAGGGCGCGTATAAATGCTAGCGAGACGGCCGAGGGGGCGCAGAAGGCGCCTGCAGCGACGCAGAACCCAACGGACCTGGCTCCAGGTGCGGCGAGCAGCGCCACGGCGAGGGCCAGGGCATGGGCTGCGGCGCCCGCGGAAGACAAGGCATGGAAGGAAGGCTTCGGCATGGGGTCTCCGGAGAAGGTGGAAGCGCGGCTGCAGAAAATGAACCTCCCACCCTCCCTGGCGGCGGCGAAAGCCGCGGCGATCGAGAAGATGGGCGGCTCTACCCTGAAGCCAGAGCCGGCGGAAGATGCGGAGGCCGCGCCGCCCCCGAAGCTACGCATCGAGCTGCAGCCTGAGGCACCAGAACCGGCCGATGCTGAGCTGCCAGTGTCTCAAGAATCCACGGCAGTGCAGCAGCAGCAGCAGGAGGAGGAGGAGGAGGAGGAGGAGGAGGCTATTGCGGTGGCGGTGGTGGCGAGTGCACCAGCGCCACTTCCGGCTGTCTCGCCGGGTGCTCCCGGGTCAGGCGCAGATGGCATCCCTCAGCCGCCCGCTGGACTAGATCCAGCCTTGATCGAATTGCTGTACGGGGGAGGCGAGCCTGTAGCGCCGCCAAGGCCGTGGCTCAGCGTTGAGTTGCCGCAAGCACCCAGCGACCAGGTGAGCCGCGCCCGCTGCGAAAGAACCTGCAAAACTGCTTCCACCTGTTTCCTTGTTGGCACAACCAAGGACTTCGGCAGCTGCGGAAGCGAGGTGTTTGGATGAAGCCTCGCAGGGTCTTGCGGCCAGTGCTGGTGGACCGCATCTGTGTGTGCATTGCCTGAGGATCGTTCAGCTGCGGCGGCACTCGTAGGTGGGCAAAGGTGCGCATCGTGCGGTACTCGGAAAATGAGAGGGGAGGCAGGGGTCATGTGGGAGGAATTGCGACCGAGAGCCGTCCACACCGGGGCGCCTCGCACCTCGATATGCACCCGCACGGGAAGTGGCGCAGACGTCCCTCAAAGTTGAGCATTGGAGAAGCGCCGGTGCCAGCTGTCAGCAAGTCCTGGGCGGTGCGCGCGAGTGTGAGGTGTCGGGGCGCTCCGGTGCTACAGCTCCGGTGTGTCTGGTGTGTAAGCTCCGGTGTGTCTGAAGAAGTGGCGTGTGCTGGCAGATGCGGGAAGATGAAGAGGAGGGGAGTGACTCGGACGAGGACGAGGACGAGGGCGCCCCAACCCCTCCTGCTGAAGGTGGCAGTCTTTTATCCCCCTGGGGGACCCCTGGAAGGAGGGATGCTCTTGGCATACCTTTAGAACAAAACTATTCAAACAGAGTGACTCACGTGCGTGCGGGGGGGTGAGAGGCAACTGCCGGGGCACACCTGCACAAGGCGCGTGTTTGCTGTACTCCGCCGCTTCCTTCTGCTAGGGCCCTGATGAGACACCTGCAAAAGGTCCTGGGGAGATACTGGGGCAATGTTAGTGGCTTGATGAAAACTGGGGCAATGCTCACAAATATGACGTCGGGGACCTTATGACGAGCGACTGAGTTTTCAGAGTCTGAGCCCAATCCTGAGGCGGACGCTGGATTGCTCGCGCATTGGCTACGCCACCAGGGCATATTTGCCAAGCTCTTTCTCTTTGGTTGATGTGCTCGTGTATACTTTGGCACAGTCATAGCGTCGGCACCGCGAGCACACAGCTTTCCCCGGGGTCAAACGACCTTCACCAGCGCCAATCTGTTTTGCCCCGGCGCAGCGAGAGTCGTTGTGGCGTGCGACCGTTGCTTCGGGGGAGTTGGGAGCCTCTCTTGCTGAAGTCAGTTTTGCTCTTGCCCTTCTTTTTGTTTACTTTGCAAACCTGTTGAATGGTCGGCATAGATACACCGCGCGCAATCGGGATCGTTGATCTGCCACGCCGAGCATTGGGGATCGTTGATGAAAGCGGGCGGCGGTAGCCCAGTCGCCGTGTGAGGGATGCGCCCCTGCGCCGGCGAGACCGCACGACAATCCCATCTCGCGCGTGCGCTTCTCATGCGAACAGTAGCCGTTGGCGAGCTAGGGCTTCAGCGCACCGCCCGATTGCCTGCCCGCCATCGTGCCTCCCGCAACTCCGAATGAGACCCCAGATTTGCCTCTCACGCCACGAGGCTCCAACTGCCGCTTCAACGTATTTCCTCCTGGAGTGTGACTTGCAGGGAAGGACCCTAGGAGCAGCGCCGTGGAGGAGGAGGAGGAGGAGGTAGAGGGGTCGAGATCTGGGAGCCCTCGTAGGCGACGAGCCTCCCCCAAGCGAGGCTCGCCCAAGCGGAGATCCCCCAATGGGAGGAGGTCACCCAATAGGAGCTCGCCGAGTCGGAGCTTACCTGTGCAGAGCTCCCCCGACCGGAGCTCTCCAGCAGCTGCCAGAGATCCCATGAGCAGCGCAGTGCGCGTGCCTCACCATGCGCCGGAGCTGCACCCGAAGCCGACCCCTGAAGAGGAGCTCATTCTGCGCCATGTTTCTTCAAGGTGCGCTTCCCAGCCCTCCCTGGACGCCCGCCATTGCCCCCTCCACGTGGCTTTCCTCCCTTGCCTAGACGCCTTCGCCCTCCTCCCACTCCATCGGTCAGCCACGACTGATAACACGACAGCCCCTCCTCGGAGTCTCCGCTGCCCTGTATCTTCCTACCCTTCAGCCACTCCCCGCATCACTGCCCCCCTTCCCTTTGAGTCCTTGGTGTCCTTCACCCTGACCCCAGGCTACTCTCCCAGGCCTCCCCCAAGTCTCCCTGTCCCTGCTCCCCGCGGCCCCTTCCCCTGCCTAGGCCCACTGCCCCTTATCAGGGGTACTCCATGTATGAGGTGGGTCGGAAGAGGGTGTGTTGGCGCATTCTTACCTTGATGCTGGGCAGTCGCATAAAGGGTTGGGCGCGGAAGGCTGGGGCTGAAGTCAGCGCGGCGCTGGGCTGCAGGAGTATGACTGCCCTGCCCAGCGCGTTGAAGGCCGCAAAGGTGCGTGCAGCATGCGCTGGCGTGAGGGGGAGAGAAAGAGAGAGAGGATGTGTGTGGCTTATCCTTGGACCGACTCCTTTGGCAGAACCACAAAGGATCGGCTGCACTATGTTCCCTCACCAGGGATCAACGGATTCAGCGCACACTTCGGGACACTCATCCGGATTCTCCGGAGCTCACTACCCACTCCCCACTTCTCCTACGCGGTGACTCGACTCCTCGACATCTTCTCCTCGATGACTTCTCCTCGACATCCGCATATTGCCATGGCTAGACTGCATGTAACACCTGTCAAATCACCAGCGCCGTCATCACTGCTCCTTTACATCAGGCAGCACTTTCCAGCTAGCGCGCCCCCCCTCCAGTGCCCCCATGCAGGACTGATGCGGAGTGCTCCGGAGAGCCCTTGCAGCTCGGACCCTCTTGCAGCTCGGCCCTGCTCCGAGTCATCTGAGAGTGAGAAGGCATCGATGCCGCCTTCTCCATCAGTGCCCCCCATCCCCGAGCCAGGATTGGGGTAACCAGTAGGGGCACCAGCGTGGCAGCCGGCACCTCCTCAATAAGGACGGTGAGCAACCCTCATCCAACAGTGAAGAGACGGTGAGCAGCCCACATCCAACGGTGAAGAGAGAGCAAGGGCTTGAGTGAGGTGGCGCGTCTCTGAGGCAAAGTGTTGTGAGAGTTCTTGGGTGTGCCCAGAATAAGGGCCGCACACGCGAGAACAGCGTGTACGTCGAGACCGGGGAGGCCCTGCTGGAGCTTTGGAAGCATGGGCAGCTCGTTCGACAGGTGCGCCCATCCCACAGCCGAAGCTCCCCACCTCGCATGGCGCGCCCCCTTCCACGCCCTCGGCGCTCCTCCTTCTGCACCCGCTCCGCAAGGAGGACGCACTTCAAGTGCCTTCCCTCTGCAGCTGCTGATTGGCCACAGGCGCGTGCAGATAGTCCAGAGGCAGAGCAACATGGTGGGCAGAAAATCAGTGGTTGTGCAAGGAGGGTCAGGGCTGTGTCGGGAGTAGATCTCTAGTGAGGTGAGTGGTAAGGTGGAGGGACATGGCGGTCGTGGCGTGCATGGTGCCTGTGGCGCGGGAGGCAGATGGCAACAAAGAGCTCCATTAAGAGACCCCACGTGGAGCACCTGCAGCGCATCCTGCAGGTGTGTCTGACCCGCCCCCGGTGCCCCTCCCTCCGCTGGGGAGCTCCTATCTCCGCTGCACCCGCCGCTGCACCCGCCGCTGCACCCGCCCGCAGTGGCCACAGGTACGTGCCCCCCCGGCCCTCCCCATGTCCCCATGCATCCTCCGGTCGACCTCTCGAGATCTCCTACTCAGCCCCTCTGTTCAGCCGTGCCCATACGCATGGACCCCGGTCACCTCACGCCCCTGCTGGGGGCCCTTTCGCCCGCCCCATCGGCATCGCCCACCAACCTGCGCTTATGTAGCGCACCACCCTCTGCCACCGCCACTGCTCTATTGGGTGTGTGCGCGCAGTCCCGAGGGGGACGGAGAGGGGACGGGGCATGCCAGAGCGTGATTGGCCACGAGCCTGCAAGCCTACAGCGACGCGGGGAGCGCCGCATCCGTGTCCGAGAGCAGATCCAACAGGTGAGCAACGGTTGAATACATCTCGGAAGCGCCTTGGCGGCCCACCGCAGGCGGTTTGCTTGGCCTCACACATGGCGCCTCCCTATTGGAGCGTTGCGCACCGGCCTCCTGCTTGAGCCCCCATGAGCTTACTCGTGGCGCCTGCGCATATTGCTGATCACGTGCTCTTAAGGGTGCGCTCCAGTCCGTTTAGGGCATTGTAGGGGGCACTCCGCTGTATTGATCGTACCGTCCACATTAAACAATTTTGAAAAGTGATCCTGAAAGTAGACAGCGTCAGCTTTTCCGTCGATTCACGTCTGGCCCTTCCAATCGATACACTTGCAACGCGGTGCTCAATGGAAGTTGACGCTTTATCAAGAGAAGCTGTGACGTCCCTGAACTTCGGGGCATCTCATGTCGGTCGATTGGAGCCTTCACGTGGGTGCGCGCATAGGTAGTCCTCGTCTATATGACCTTAAACAAGTTTTGCACACCTCCATAAAAAAGTGAATGAGCCGGTTTTGAGATACAATTGTTGATGTGGACAGTGCGATCAATGCAGTGGAGTGCCCCCTAATCTGCCCTAAGCTGACTGGAGCGCACCCTTAAGCATGGCACCTCCATATTGTATAGCATATGCATAGTGTTTCATCCACACTGAGGCCCCAGCGCATTGCATCCGTGCATGCTTCCCCTCTGACGCCCCACCACTTCCATCTCAAGCCGCACCGCCACGAGGGAAGGGGGGGAGAGTGAGCGAGTGGAACACCTTGACTCGACCCTGGGTGTAGGGCTCGCATAAGTATCTTAATGTGTGCGTGAAGTTGTTCCAAAGTGGTTCACAGAGAGAGAGAGAGTAACTTTGGCCTTGAATTCGAGAAATATCACTGGCGCTGACTGTATCCACGCAGCCCCCGGAGTGCCTGATGGGTCAGATTGGAGGTGCTTGGAGCAGGTTGCCGTGGCGACGCAGGTGCCGGAGGCGGTGGCAGCGGAGAGGGACGGCGACGTGAGGGCTTTGTTGGAGCAGGCGCGGCAGATGGTGAGGGCCCACAGGCAATCTGCAAATATGAGTTGCTGCGGCGCAGCGCAGTGTAATGCCGTGCCGTGCCGTGCCGTGCAGTGTAATGCAGCGCCGTGCCGTGCAGTGTAATGCCGTGCCGTGCCATGTAATGCAGTGCTGTGCCGTGCAGTGTAATGCAGTGCCGTGCCGTGCCGTGCAGTATGGCCGTGCCGTGCCATTGATGTAATACAGTGCCGATGCAGTGCCGTACAGTGCAGTGTAATGTGCCGTGCAGGTGCGCGGCATCTGAATCCTGTGGGTCTGCCGCACAGATCGCATGGTGCGCTAGGTTTGAAGTATGGCCCCCTGTTCGTGCCATTGTGCGCCGATGCAGTCGATTGATGGATGAGGAGGAAGCGGGGGAGAGGGCCTTACATGGCGGTGGGTTGGAGGAGCACGAGGCCTGGCTGGTCGGGGCGCTGTGGAAGATGGAAGCGCAGACGGGGGCTAAGAAATGGCAAAAGCAGAAAGAGAAAGAGATCAAGCATGCTAAGAAAGTAGCGAAGCAGGTGCGAGCTCCTCACAGCGCACCTCGGGTGCGCTGCAGCATCATCCCACCGACATCCACCTCTGAAATTGCTCCTGGCGCGGTCTATTTGGCGCCATGCAGGCCCGCCTCCATTCGTGACCCACCGAGTTCTCTACTGTGTGGCATTGGGTCATGTGCCACGCAAAACCCGCGATTGGCTCAGATGGAGTTACATTGCCATGAACGTCATTTGTTCAAAAATTGATGATGCGACGTGGATATTTCAAAATACGAAATCAAGGGCAGTTATTGTCGACCAGAAGTCCCAGCAAGTACCGGCTACCAGAAAACGCACTGCCACGTGTGAGAGGACGTGTGCGGACTGATGAAGATGGCGGGGTGGCGGTGATGCAGGCTGAGAAGTGGGAGCAGGAGCGAATCAAGCACGTTGAGGAGGCGAAAATGGTAAGCGCGCGCTGCACTTGTGCTGAGGCCTTCGGCCTGAAGGCTCGGTTGCCCGAGCACCGTGGGATCGACGGATCAAACCTCAAGTGCGGAGTGAGGAGAGGGAGGCGGGGGCTGGTTGCGACCAGGTTGAGCGGCAACGCAATGCGGAGGCGTGGATGGAGGCGAAGCGTGTGGAGGCCGAGGAGAAGCGGCTGCAGAAGCTGCAAGTGCAGCGTCAGGTAGCGGCCCGCAGGTCTGACGGCGCGGAGTACGCTTGCCAGACAAGCGCCGTGCTGCCATACTGCGCCGAGCATGCTAATCGGATGGAGCAAGCCGCGGAAAAGCCTTCCTGCGCACAGAGTTTGCCCGCGCCACGATGCGCATTGTGCGTCAAGTATTCCCACTCACGCGCCAGGTGGCAGCAGAGCCGCCAATCTGCCGTTGAGAGCGTCGACTCCTCACCCCTTGTGTGATGTAAGAGTGTTATGGCGTTGAAATCGTCCGATCCCCCACCCTCATTGATGGTGTATCCCGGTCTCCCATACCCTGACGGAATATTTGTCTGTTTGCCGGTTGTTGCTCCCAGCTCCCCTTTCTTGCCGTGAATGTCCGATGTGGCATGTCCCGATCTTCCCCCCTAAGACACAGCAGGTTGTAGATGGAAAGAGCTGGAAGAATTCCTGGGGTAAACCTGTCCCCCCTAAGACACAGAAGGTTGTAGCTGGAAAGAGCTGGAAGAATTTCTGGGGTAAACTTGTCCCTCCTAAGACACAGCAGGTTGTAGATGGAAAGAGTGGAAGAATTCCTGGGGTAAACCTGTCCCCCTAAGACACAGAAGGTTGTAGCTGGAAAGAGCTGAAGAATTTCTGGGGTAAACTTGTCCCTCCTAAGACACCTTGGGTTGTAGATGGAAAGAGCTGGAAGAGTTCCTGGGTAAACTTATCCCCCTAAGACACAGCAGGTTGTAGATGGAAAGAGCTGGAAGGGTTCCTGGGGCAAAGCCCCCTAAGACACAACAGGTTGTAGATGGAAAGAGCTGGAAGAGTTCCTGGCGTAAACTTGTCCCCCTAAGACACAGCAGGTTGTAGATGGAAAGATTTGGAAGAATTCCTGGGGCAAACTTGTCCCCCTAAGACAGCAGGTTGTAGATGGAAAGCGCTGGAAGAGTTCCTGGCGTAAACTTGTCCCCCCTAAGACACAGCAGGTTGTAGATGGAAAGAGCTGGAAGAGCTCCCGGGGTAAACTTGCTACACACTGAATGCAGCAGGTGTGAACGAAGATGTGTGCATTGGGAGGCACTTTGAGCCTTCCCGCCAGCTGTAACCCGCTGCTGCTGATCTGAGCTTGAGATTCTTTTGTCCGCAGAAGCAGGAGTACTTGTTGGTAGAGGAGCAAGCCCGGACCATAAATTCGCTGGAGTACACAAACTGGCAGCTTACGAAGGTGGGTTTCCTGCGAACATCCTTATTGTTGTGTATTGTTTTTCTTAACGCTATACGCAGCTTTGCAGCAGTGAGCTCGTTGTTGATCTTGAGTATGGGAAAGCGGGCCTTGATCACTCGCCCTTCCCTGTGAGATGACGCCACACATGCAATGTTCTCGCCGAATAAATGTATCATGTATTGGGACGTTGTATCTACACCTTCACCAAGCAGTGTGGGTATCAAGGCTCAACCAGCCAGATGGCTACAGGGAAATTGTTGAAGTCTGCCAAGATATTGATATTGCCGTCACGAATCCACTCATCCTGCCCTGCCCAACGGGAAACCTGCCTCTTTCTCTGCCACCAGCCTGCCCTTTCACCTCCAAGCATTTATGATAGTTTCTGTTCATTCAATCATATGTGTGGGTAGCTGCAACAGGCTGATTCACCAAATGCCAATAGCATAAATGCACACATGGCACCGGAATATGTAATTTGGTAGGTGATGTTGAAGCATGGCTTATGCAAACGTCTGCTATTTCTCGGGTGCACGGCATGTCATGGGAGGGCTATAGTTTGGGGTTTTGTAATTGGCGTTGGGACATGTCGCCTGCAGGCTGGTGAGGCAGAGCTGACGAGGCTACGACATCATGAGAGGTTCCTTCGCATGTCTCACGAGGCCAGGTAAGTTTCCTTGTTGCTGGCCGTTGACCCACCACATGTGGTACTGGCATTCCAGCATGCCACATATAAGTACATAAGTCAAAATCCAAACTCTGAGAGGAATTTCAGCTAAGATGTTGATGTGATCAGCTGCCCATACGTATACAGCCAGGCAAATGGGAATTAGATGCGCTTGGGTTGCTTCCTTGCAAATTTCTTACGACACGATGTGGGTGCATCCTATTTTCAGGATGGTAAAGAAAGAGAAGGAGCGAAGTATTAAAGACAATTTTTTTAGGGAGTGCAGCTGGAGAGCCTAAGTGAGGTTCCAGGCACTCGTACATCAAGCAGCGCGGTTGTGGTTTAGACGGGATCACTGAAGCATAGAAACGAAATTGGAATGTAGAAAATAAAACAGAATGCATGAGGGCTCGAGCGTGTGCCTTAACCGGCCAGCTACTGACGTAGGTCGGAAATAAGTTTAGAGGGAACACAGTTTGGGCTTTGTGCCGGCGTAGACAATATCCATAGGCATAGTATGGATAGGCGCACGGCTCGGGATGTGCAGGGGACTAACAGGGGGGGATTAGTATGTTTAGGTGCGAAAGCTAGTAATGCAGAGCAGAATTTAAGCAGTTGTTGGCTGGAACAAAAAACATAATATGATGTATGCGCTTGATATACTCTATTTTCACCTGCTTTGTTCTCATACCTATTTCTCTCACCTTACGGTTACAGCTCACTCATGTAATTTGCCGCCGCGTGAGATCAATGCAAATATGAAAACAGTTAATTCTGTAGCATTGACGGAGACCAAGCACTAGCGTCTACATTCTAGCATCCTACACAGAGTACCTTTGACATCCACAAGCTATATGAACACCATTCAGGTACGACCGGTGCGTCTAAGACCCAGCACACTTTTACGTGTTTGTGACTCCTGGCACAGTCAGAAGAATGAAAACCCATCATTTTGCTTGTTGATCGGCTGCATATCATTTGTTGAGTAAGCATAAGCAACTATCGCATATGCATTGGATCGCCTCATGCTGAGCCCCTCTGTACTGAAAACAATCTATCCACAGATATCCCCATTTACAGAGCATCAAAATACGGCTGCTGACGAGCTATGTCAAAAAGACCGGAAGAGCGTTACTTATTGTTAAGTGAATTGAACTTTGACAACTAGCTGCGGAATCGCCTTCAACATAACAGACATGGCCTGTGGGATTGCCCTCGACATAGCATAGCAACCCATTGTACATGCAATCTATGAGATGGAACAATAATAAACGCAGGAGGCCTCCAGCACTAGGTGAGCAAGAGAAAGAGAGAGAGGGTTTTGTTGGTGGGCCTCATGCCGTTCGATGTGTGTGTGCGCGCGCGTGGCGATGATCGGTCACATCGTATCATCTTTCTATGCTGCGTTGCATCTGGGTTGGGAATATATATGACTTAGTGGTATCTTGTCACGGCCCCGCCCTGCTCCTGAATTGCTTCTCACATCCACTGGGATGATGGTGGGCTGGCTTTTGTCGGCTGATCTCATGCCATTCAGTGTGTGCGTGTGTGTGTGTGTGTGCACGCGCGCATCTTTTATCGTCAGCCCATTGGTTTGCATTCATCGACCAACAGGTTCCATTCATCAACTGCGAAGCTGCCGGGGGGCATGCCAGCAGGATTCGCTCACTCCGATACCCGGGAATCAACATGCAAAGTTGCGTGTAGTCAACCTCACATGTTTGGCAGTGATTCGTACATACATCCATCCATGCATACTGCATTGCGTTTGGTTTGAGATGTGCGTGCGTCGGTGATATCTTGCCATGACCCCGGGGCATCTTCTGCCCTGTTCCTGAATGCTTCTCACATCCACCGGGATGATGATGGGGTGGTTTTTGTCTGCCGTTCAGTGTGGGTGGCGTATCCTTGGACCGACTCCTTTTGGCACTACATAGCCCCAGAAGACCGGCTGCACTGTATACCCAGACCGGGGATCAAAGGATTCGCTGTGTGGCTTATCCTTGGACCGATTCAGTTTGCGTGTATTGGTGTGTGTTGGTTTTTCCATTCTCACACTCCGAAATATTTTTTTCCTGACTGGTGATGTGATAAAATAAGAGGTGCAGCACATTTGCATAGAATAGTCATCGATGCATCGTTCAATTTCTCGTTGAGACGGCTTTTAAAGTGCGCCATCCGCTGTTCTGTACTCTGAGCGAAGGTAGAAAAGTCTCAGTGAGATGTTCTTGATTCCCTATTCTTCACTACATAATTTGCGTTTGAGCGGGGTAAGGAACTTCTGCGGGTGAGCCTTGATTGACAAGCACTGCAACCTGCTATGGCCCATCCCGGAGAGCATGGGTTTAGACTGTGCATCCGCCGCGTGGAGATTCTCATGTGGTGTCTGATCTAGGGTTGCTTCTTCAGCATCGGCACTTCCGGGATCTGCTGCTGTGGGCATTGCCATGTGTGTAACTTCCTGCACTGAGCTCTCAGAGCATGGCTTCTCCGGCTGCTTGATGACCGGCTTCATGGACTTCGATCGAGGGGCTGCACACTCAGCGCTGGTTGTTGATTTTCCTGCTGCCAGTTTCTTCCACTCCTCGCATTGATTGGTCAGCTGAGCAATCTGCGTGTGCCATTCACAATGCAACGCCCTCTGTTCAGATCGATGATGAGCAGCGTACTTAAAGCATCGACATGCTATGTGTGCCTTGCGGCGGTATCAAGGCTACGAGCAGGGAGCACATATTAAAAAACAACCCTGCCTTACCACATCGCACTTACTGCGGAAACCAAGCACAGAGGCATCCGATGGTAGACACGAACCGCGACTTAATACGCGACGCTTCTCCCGGCGCGATACAAGGCTGCATTGGCGATTCACGGCAATCGATAGATTTTTCAAAAATGGTAGCAAAAAATCCACTGTACAAGTCAGGTCGGTCCTTTCAAAAAAAGAGTGCAGGGAGCGCATATCACAGCGGACACAAATTGAAGGTTGTAAAAATCGAATCGATCGTACCTGCGCTTGCAGTACGGCGATCTCTTCGTTCTTTTCCATTTCAACGTGATATGTTGCTGCAATCAGCTCGCGCTCCTTCTCGTCTGCCAGCTCGTCAGCTGCCACGACTTTGGCCTGCCTTTTCAACTCGTTGAACTGCAGCTTAAACTGCTCCATGCACTCCCTGCGCATCTCGCGGATGTCCTCGCTGACCTGCGAGTTCCTCCCATAGCGATCACGGAATTCGCTGGCAAGACAAGGGTGAAGTGTTGCGAACATGTGTCTGGGGCGCTGGCGGCAGCACGTCATAATCCGTGGAAGTGGTCTGACCTCACCTCACATGCGGGTGGGTGTGTGAGCGTGAGTCGGTGCGTGTGGTGTGACTGCATTCGTGGCATAACCATGGACCAACGGGTCCCATCCATCGACCGTGAGCCACTGGGGGGAATGCCAGCAGGGTCCGCTAACCTTACTCCGTAACCCAGAGACCAACAATTGCTGGGCAATGATCGCTCACATCGTATCATCTTTCCATGCTGCTTTGCATCTGGGTTGGAAATATGTATGAGTTGGTGGTGTCTTATCACGGCCCCGCCCTGCTCCTGAATTGCTTCTCACATCCACTGAGATGATGGTGGGCTGGCTTTTGTCGGCTGATCTCATGCCGTTTACTATGTGCGTGAGTCTATGTGTCACAGCCCCGCCCTGTTCTTGAATGCTTCTCACATCCTCTGGGATGATGGTGGGCTGGCTTTTGGCAGCGGGCCTCATGCCATTCAGTAAGAGTCTATGTGGCAGGGCTTGCCTTCTGCTTCATCTCCATCTCCCAGTGCATCCGCAACGCCTGAATCAGCTCGTTGGCCTCCACATTGTGGTGGTAGTGATCGCGGACCACCTTGAGAGCACACCGAACATGCAGGCCGAGCCACATTAGCGCCTGCATCGTGCCTGCAAACGGATTTCTGCATTCTGAAATCAGCATCGCAGCTGTTGAATGTCTCAGAAGGCAGACATTCTCCCTCAGATATCCTCGCAGCCAGGGAATACATCCCTGCCTCAGGCGCTGCGATCGCAGCCGGCAGCGAGTCCGTCCCCTCCTGAGATCGTGCCGTCGGCCACCCTGCCTTACTGCAGTCACGCATGCTACGGCTGGACAATGAAGCCACACCTGTTCAGCAGACTTCTTGTTGCGCTCCCAGTCGGCTCGGAGCGCTTGGATGTTCTTGTCGGACTGATCCCTACATTCCAAGTCCACTGCGCACCGCCGCATGAGCTCACACTGTTACACTGATCCCTACATTCCAAGTCCACCGCGCACCGCCCGCATGAGCTTCGCACTGTTACACAGTCCCTACATTCCAGTCCACCGCGCACCGCCGCATGGAGCTCACACTGTTACACTGATCCCTACATTCCAAGTCCACCGCGCACCGCCGCCAGGCTCGCACTGTTACACCGATCCCTACATTCCAAGTCCACCGCGCACCGCCGCGTGAGCTCACACTGTTACACTGATCCCTACATTCCAAGTCCACTGCACACCGCCGCACGCCGGAGCTCACACTGTTACACTGATCCCTGCATTCCAAGTCCACTGCTTTTCGCTGCAGCAGGCTCACACTGTTTCACTGATCCTACATTCCAAGTCCACTGCGTTCGCCACATGAGCTCGCACTGTTACCACCAGTCCCATTCCCAAGTCCACTGCGCACCGCTGCATGAGCTCCACACTGTTTTGATCCTACATTCAAGTCCACTGCGCACCGCTGCATGAGCTCACTGCCACTGATCCTACATTCCAAGTCCACTGCGCTTGCCGCCCACAGCGGGCGCGCTGTTTACACTGATCCCTGGTTGTTCAAGTCCACTGCGCACCGCTGCATGAGCTCACACGGTTACACTGATCCCTACATTCCAAGTCCACTGCGCACCGCCGCATGAGCTCGCACTGTTACACGGATCCCTACATTCCAAGTCCACTGCGCACCGCTGCA
>LGRX02003212.1:28694-61059 GCA_001247695.2 Cymbomonas tetramitiformis
ATGCCTCTGAGCTCACACTGTTATATATGCCTTCCCTTCCCTGACCTCACACTGTTATATATGCCTTCCTTGAGCTCACACTGTTATATATGCCTTCCTTGAGCTCACACTGTTTTATGTGCCTTCGTCCTTGAGCTGTTGTAGATGCCTTCCTGGAGGACGGGGTCCATCCTCCGTGAGGGGGACCTGGTCTGTAATCTGCTGCCCTTATGAAACAGAAAATGTGTCGTATGCATATGCCTATACACATATAAGACAAAGTGAATGGCGTATCCTTGGACCGATGTCCTTAGCACCAATTAGCCACAGAAGATCAACTGCACTATGAGTGTCCCCACACTGGGGATGAAAGGATTCAGCGCACGTTCGAAAAGCTGGAGTTTCTGGAGCTCGCTAGTGGAGAATGGGAACCCAACCTATGCCTCACTGGGCCAACTGAGCGCCTCTGCAACTGCACTGCCAACGCAACACTGCTATTCTCTGAAGCCGGTTCACCTCTGCCCTGGTAGTATACCCTTTGCCCGTGTCTGTGTGTACTTATCCTTAGACCGACTCCTTTGGCACACTGTAGCCGCAATTCTTCCGGCGGAATGAACTCCTCAAAAGTCGTTATGAAGTCTGGAGACCGTGTTGATCCGGAAGCATCGGCCTCCGGACTATCCAGAAGTTCGCCTGGAGTTCGAGGTCGAGTTGAATAAATGAATCTGGCTGATCAGGAGCGTGCGATGACAAATATGTATCCTTGTCACGGATGGTCCGGAAACGATTTCGTCGGAGCGCGAAGTACCGTTTGGGATAAAACGTGGACGGATCAACCATGAAGGATCAATTACAAAATAGTATAATCATTATATTTTCGTAAATTTAATGCTGATGCAAGATCTCGGCGCAGCTTCCATCGTAAGCTCAGCGCAACGCGGTGGTCAGACCTTCGCCCCGAATCAATCATTCAAGCTATTTATCGTAGCCGGCAGTAATCATACAACTCAAACTTTTTGTACACCCCGCCTTAGTATCATTGATTGCATTCAATATATGCCGTATACTGGCAAGGATATGGGACCTGAAGTAGTTGTCATAATTAAAGAAGCCAGAATATTTGCTCAGATGGGCGCCTGCTGCAAAGACTTGATGCAATACGCTCCAGCACTCACGTCCGCACCTGCTGCAGTAAAGTCCTCCAAGTGTTTTCTGTATTCTTGCGCTATCTTTTCTTCAGCGGCCCCTTTGATGGATGAATACTCATTCCTCACCTGGTCCCAGCTCAATCCAGATAATCGAAATCCAGCACGCACACACACACACGGCACGCTTCCCACAGAGCGCAGTGGCGCCTTCCATATCATAGGGAGTTATCAGCTCGAAGTAGAGTGGCCTTCTACTGGGACAACTTAGACAAATCACTTATATATGAAAATCAATGCATTCATAAACTGATTAGCGCGTGCAGCGTATGTAGTGTCACGCCGCACACCTCCGCCACCGCCAACTCTGCCTGTTTCATGATAGACTGGATTTCCACCTCCTTCTCCTTGTGGAGCTCCTCCGTGATGACCTCTGCAACAAGTTGACGACGATGTGTAAACTCGCGATGGGTCTTAGCACGCATTGCGCGCATCTTCTCCTCGAAGGCTGCCAGCATGTCACGCTTCTCCTGCTCGAACGTTGCTCTCAAAGCAGCGCACTGTTGCTGCCCGCCGTCTTGATGCGCCGGGGCTTCGGCTCGCCTCGCGCTCACTACAGTTTGCCCCACCAAACATGAGCGCGGTGAGGTCCAGATGCACAGGCAATGGGACATAGACTGTCAGTGGCCCACAGTATAATGTAGTCCATTGGCCACAATTTGGCATAATCGGCTCGCAGATATACAGTACGTTTGCCGTTGCTGGATCATTGGTGAATACGTTGCACGATGACACGAACCGTGGCGGATGGGAGATAGGCGCAAGGTGACATCATTCATCAACTGCGGTGTAGAATGCAATAGGGCGGTGTGATTCATCACAACGCATGTCCCTCAGAGAAGGGATGCAGGCCAAAAATCATCACTGCCCATATTGGATATATGATGAGCGCTACTACAGCGCCTGAGGCACGCACGCAGTGCAAAGGCGCCACTACTGCTTCTCGCCACTGCAACCTTTCTCAGATTCTCTGCTGGTGGAGGTATTTTGGCACGCGCAGTCATGTCCCTGCTTATATAAATCACATTCATAAGCATAATCGGGAAGTGCGCCTGTATGTCATGATGTGGCTCCGCTGTGTGCCACGGCTAGTTTGTGCCGCCCCAAGAGGCACCATTGTATTGGGAGTTCATGCGATCTACGAATGTGTAGAAATTGCTTTCGCGGGATATAAATATCACGATGCTGCAAATTTGTTTTTGCTATGATGACTATGTAGCAATGATGATACTAGTGAAATGCATTCGCGATTCGCCATCCATCAACCTACCATCGCCCACCATATCAGCGCATTGTGCTTCGGACGTGGCTGTCTGTAGGTCATCATAGCCAGGTGGCATGGATGCGCACTGATCATCGACGAAGGATGCTGGGTGGGCTCCGGTGACGGCATTGCTGTGGGCCGATGCATGTTTGCATGGAACAGGCGTCATTGAGGTATCATCAATCGGCTGAGATGGCACTGCATCAAAGTTTTCGTGCTCGCCGTCCTCCTGATGATAACCGCAAGCGCCTATCTCCATCGGCATGTTTTCCAAGAAAGATTCCTTGCTGCTTTGATCACAGTGGATATCATTGGTATGGAAGACACTGTTCGACATCAGATTCAAAGCTTGGTGATGTGGGAATCCCGTGATTGGTGCTGGTAAAACTGGCTGGAGACTTTCACATTGTGGATGCTGGTTGTGAACCGTATGGTAATAATTTCGCAAAGTTAAAGGATTTCCCTTCAGCAGTGGATTTGTATGGGATGATATAGTGGAACTTTGCAGCGGATGAATGTACTTACAACCGACGCTTGCTTGATCATCCGTATGAGTTTGTGAAAACTGTGCAGAATTGGCATCCGTGTAAGCAGTGAGCACGTTATTTTTTATCGAACAATGCGGGTCGGCAGCTATCGTAAGCAGATCGCTATCGTCATCCAGCTGCTGCACTTCTACGCTGCTCATCGTGCTGAGGTGAAAAATGGAGCTTCGCCTGGAATTTGCCAGTGGCGAAAAAATGGTGCTTGTGTTGAGCAGCGAATCGTGCACACTTAGCATGATAATTCGCTGATGAGATCGTTCAGATTCGTTGATAACATGTAAGCGTGAGCCATCATTGGAACCCGGCATTATAGCTGCTTTGTGATGATGTAAATGCCAGTGGACATATGATGATGACTTGTAGTTGGTGGCAATAAGTGAATCGATTGACATTGCGCTATTTGATTCCAGCACAGCTTTTGTGATCTTTGATTGTAATTGCATACCATCAGAAGGAACTACGATATGGGGCTTGTAGTGCATTGTCAACCAAATCAGGCCTCTGCCGCACTCGTCGATCAGTCTCGTCATCCGATCTCTTTGATTCGGCGTTATCGTACGTGTATATGCTTCCCGGGGAGACAATAAGATACTGCTGAGAGTAAACATTGTCCCGAACAATAAATGTTGAAGGTCATGAAATGCATTCGTTTCGGCACCAGGCTCGTGTATGTTTGCGTCACCAATAAGCAGTGACAGTATATTGATATTGTTGTGGACGGTTGCAGGGTTTTGCAGCAGAAATTTTGCATTGTTATGCTGCGTTGAGTATCGCGCGTGACTGGTTGTGGCGCCATCATCATGGCCGCAGAGTATCATCAGTCGACTATTCGGCGGTGGCCATCCGGGGATCCTGCTCGGTAAATGCCGTGATGTACACGAAGGTATGGCATCGTTGGCTTCGGGATTGTCTGGCATAAATGGAAGGATGGTCGATGCGGTGCGAGGTATCTGCTTGCAATGCATTGGGTGGACAATACTGTGCGTGTGTGTGTATATATATATATATCGCCAGTCGCCAATTGCGTTCGTGAATATTAGCGATAGGCCTGCGATGTTATCGGTCTTATACCGCGATGGCTTGAATATAATCTTCGTTACGAGAAATTCCGCGTCCGCGCTCTGGACTGGATATATTGCGCATGTGTGTACGAATAGTTTGTTATGCGTTTTTGTGCTGCGGTATTAGAATGGCGGCACAAAAATGTCGGTATCTACGTGCACTATAGCACTTAGTGTCAAGTGTACCGCAACATATGTTTCATTTAATGTCAAGTGCACTGTTGCGTAATATGTCACCGCCGTGCGTATTGACGTCGCATTATCCAGCACGAATAACATGCAAACCGCTGATATATCGATGCGTCACGGTATGGTCGGTTTCGGTTTCGTTTTCTAATCTCCAACTTCCTATCTATGAATATGCGATGCTGGCGACAAATGTGTTGGCGAAATAGTCATTTCGGTGTGTGCACTATGAAGGGAAATGTATGCATTCTTATTTGCAGATACGGCAGCTGTGCATATGGTGATGATCTACCAAGCGCCGCTACATATGTAGTCACCGCTCCTCTGCTGTGCATGTGTATGCTCAATCGCGCGTTTCTGAACTATTCGCACCCAAGGTGCATGTATTCCGCCCGTCCAAAATTCTTTCGAATCCACTAGCGGTCCTCCTCAGATAAGTTCCATTACGAATACAATGGGCATCCAACGCGCGAATCGCAACGGCGTGGCACTCACGCTCAATCCCCGGCGCTCACCGCCGCCGTACGACGGTTTTGTCGCGATACACTCTATACACTGGAATTACGCGAACGGATCGCGCAGCGACAATCGTCGACGAGCCAGCGCATAACAGTCGCAGCGGAGGTGCTGCGCACGCTGTCATCTTCACGATTTAGGCTGAACCAAGGGATGGAATGGCTGAGTGCTGATGTCTAAAGTGATACATAGGTGATGCGTTGTTCTACATGAAACTCCGTCAATACTTCGTATAATATGCCGAGATACAGTAGTTCAGTAGTAGTACAGCAGTATGCCAGCTTTGTCAGTTTACTTCGTGACTCCTTCCACTGTACTCTATACTCGATAATGTCGACTTCGGTGACTGTAGACTGTGACACATTATGTGGGCGCCTAGTGGCATTCTCTGAGCTTAGATAGCCCGAGATGTGTGTATTCATCTTTATGAGATATCACTTGCTTCTCTCTCACACCGGTGACTCTAGTGATTCCTTGCGGTGTGCTGGATATATATATATATCCGGCTATAATAGCAATTGAGTGGTGTTCACTGTTCATTACTTGCAAAGTTTTGCGCTGTCTCACTTGAGCCAGAGCGAGAGATTAAAAACAACTTTACCGCAAGTCTCGTAATGGTATATCTATAACGCCCGACTCTGATTGTAGGTCCTCTTGCTTTTATCGAACGAGACGTCGGACGGAGACACACGGTGGTGTAGAGCGCTAGGATGAAACCGCCACGACTGCTCTGCTCTGACGCAACGATCCCATATCTAAAAATGATTAGACATGAAAACGGATCCGTGCCTACAGTAATTCCCAGGCGCTCAACTTCGAAAAATCATCGTACACCGCCGCCATCATATGTCGCATCGTCCATCCGATTCGTTATCCATGGCATTTGCGCCTTGCATGCGCTGATTGCTGACCGTGTTGAGAAGACATTGCTGGTTCGCCGGTCCCCATGGTTCACATGGTGTAAGCGAGACCCGATTCTCGCTACACCTACGAGATCCATCCGCGAGCGCTGAGTTGGCCTGGACGTTAAGCTTGAATATGGGCTACCTTGCGAATGGGTGCAATTTTCAAGGTGGCATCCAGTTACTTGAACCATTTTCGCACAAGTTGGACGAAATATCCCTTGAACACAAGCGCTGAGTGCTCACTGGATAAAGCACCTCGCGCACACGCCTAAGCCCGTGTGAACTCGATTACGAAACAAACATTTTACTGCATGAGCCTGTTAGTGATGTATACTTCTCAGTGTCACACGCGCCAGGGGCAGAAATTCGCCTTCACTCCTCTCACGAGACGCTGGCTGGAGCGGGACGAAACAGGGGCAGAGATCGACAGGTCCGGCGGATCGATTTTCGATTGATCGGGCTGCTGTCCGGATCGGCTGAAAAGCTCTCCACTGACGCAATAAATGCAATGAACATGCCACGTTTTGAACCTATATGGCAAGTCATATCCCCTAATAAGTATATGTTGTGAGGCCACAGCTTGATTGGTGAGATATGTCACGGCTGCGAGGATAGCCATGCCACTTTGACACCATACATATCAGGGCAAAAAGATCAGGGCCACAATCAGTCAGCGCATCCATGATGCTTCGAGTTCCGGCCTAAAAAACACGCGCATGAAAAAAATAGCATGCTAATATATCGGGAAGTAATTAAGATATGCTAGTCACTCAATCAGGTTACTATTTTTGGGTAAGATGATTGATAAAAGGGTGGACACCGAACTGTGTGCAGCAGTGTCGTCGTCGAGGTTGTCCCAGAAGGTTCAGGGTTTTATGTGCGAAATTGTGCTAGTGTACAAAATTCTAGGAGACTGGTGACACTGGGTCGAAACATTTGTCACGGTTCAGTTGCAAGCATCATATGACTACCAAAGAATATGGATTCGCGCCACACAGGTCACACAAACATATATTTCTAAAGAAGTTGATCATAAATTTTCAACATCCTTCTACAACACATAATCCTTCGAATAGCACTGAGGCAGTGCAAGGTGCTCTGAAATGTGTGCGATGGATGCTTCACTACACACGCATACTTTTTTTAATCATTCACCGGAATGGTACCGTCTTGTTTTTCAGTAAACTGCACTGCCACATCCCAAGGTAATATCCTCGTCTGCAAGGGGGATCACCTTAAAGTTTGGCTCCCGAGAAGCTAGCTCGGTCAGTTGTGAACTTACCCCGCTACTATACCAGTCAATGAAAGAGTACTTGAGCAGGGAAGTGCAGAAACCTTAACAGACCAAATTTGAGTATCCTGACTGGTCGGAGCATCGGCCACACAGGAAAGCATTCCGTGCTGTCGAAAGCCGTTCACACGGCCGGTCTCCGCTCAAACGCGAATACGTTGGCAGGAAAGTATAAATAAGACTGGTACGAAGGAGCCATGGTTTGAGCATGTTGGATGCAAGTTGTATCATCAGACAAATAGCAACCAATAGCTTGCTTCTCGCACCATCTAGAGAGGTAGTCGGCTTTATTTTACCTGAATGGTTTATGAATCGTCAAGGTTCTACGCGCAACAAGTGTAGAGGTTTCAGACTCTTGCTATTAAATGCCATCTACTCTTGTATACTATTTTCGGCTACTCATAGAACCTCTCCGGTTACTCACAGAACTAAAAGTTTCAGGAGCACAACTCACGCCCCGTTCATATACACTTTGCTCCTAGTACTTCATACTACTTCACTGATCCGTCCAAATTCCAGGACGAGAATATCCTTCACCGCCTATATACACTCTGCTACTTTGCGCATGCGCTGACATTACTCCTGCCAACTGTCGAGAACCCCGATCCAAAATAGACTCTCAAAACAACTGTCAGGTGCTGGTTCCGAGGATGCTCGCGTGCACGGTTACTTAATCAGGCTTCGGATGCTGCTCTTCAGAATAATGGCGAGCAGAAATTCATAACAAGAACGCCGCCGAGCGCTGTTTTCCAGGACGCTCGCGTGCAACACGAAATCGTGAACTAACAGGCTGGACCTAGTAAGTGAGCTTACAGTTTACAAGACAAACCACGTAAAAACGATAACGAGTGAAAATAGCGTTTTGTTTCAGTTCGAAAGACGAATTTAAGCAGGGATTTTCACTGCACAGCATGCATGAAATGAGGGGAACACAATCCCACAGGTAGCGTCTGGAGTGCAATCACGCAGGGATGCGCACAGCGAGACTCACCTGACGGTCCCTGGCCAGGTCACTCGGAGGTTTGCCCTGTTCCGTCATGAAAAGTTCGCGCGGTTCCACCTTTAGCCGTTGAATCCCACCGGTCGCACCGAGTTCGACGTCATCGGCCTCGTGCACGTGAAGACTCGAGCCCCCTAGGTTGCTAATTTTTGCAGTGTGAGCCAAGTCTCCTGAGTGCTGAAACTGCTTTTTGCCTCTCGGTCTGTTCAGAGGCATCCCGCCAGTTGGAAGACCCTTGGCTTGTAAATCTTGCATAGTGAGGTTTTCGGACAGTTTGACCGAGCTCTGATGGAGGCCATCCTTCGATAGGTTTGACTTGTTCAGGTTTGCGGGCATGAGATGAGACATGGCTGCAGATGTCCGAAGACTCACACGGGCAGGATATCAGCTTCCCTTATCGTTCTGTCTGCTTTGAATACTTACAAAAATACAAGCTTCTCCCAATATAAAGAACCGTCGCGTGATATTTGTATTTATAACGATATTTAAAGTATATTCAACTCCACACGGTCGGGAAAAAGTCTGAATACCGTTTGCCTTGGTGGTGGACCAAGCGTTTGTTCCTTTTAATGGTTCTTACGACGTTCATCAACCGAGCTCTCTTGACTCCTCGAACGACGAACGTTTTCCAAGCTGAACGTGAACTCCGAACAACGAATTTTCACACCAATTGATCCTTCGCTTGTCTCACTCGCGGCATCCCGGGAGGGCATCGGCATCCGCGTCCTCTTGGCCTCGGGCGCGGGGCCGCGGGCGCCTCCGCTCAGTGCTGTTTGAATAAACAATAATTAATAAATAGGCTATAGGGGGTAAGTGAACGTACAGGTGGGGAAAAAATATCCCCTCCCTACTTCGTGACACTTGCAAACGCATATGAAGGCGCGGTGCTTTGGACCCTCCCGTCTCCGATCCTACTCCCCCCCCTCGCCCATCTCCCCCTCACTTTCCCCCGATTTGACTAGTCCTGACACGATTACCTGTTTCCCTTTACCCCCCACCCCCGATTTTACTAGTCTGACACGCGGATTACCTGTTTCCCCCCCCCCGATTTTACTAGTTCCGCCACTTCATAATCATACTGATACTCGCCTCGCGTGTATAAGGCATTTCGATTTCCATTTCGCATTTGGGAATCGTGGGAATCGTCTGTCCAGCCGAGCGGGGTGCTCTCGTCTGCGGCTCGTCTCGGACACGGATGACATGACACTCGACCGTCGTGTGTCACGTGCGGTCGCCGTTGTCTTCGGAAATTCGTTGCGTGCAATTCCGTTGCGTGAAACGACCGTTAAGGCTGTAAGCGATCTCTTCTGGTTCCCGTTCGCGTTCGACCAGAAGAGAACGAGCAGTCCGGAATTCAACTACAATTGCCAGATACAGATTGAGTGTCACGGTCCTGGATGGACCCGGATGTATGGCTCGGCTGTTATTGAGCTGTAACAGCAACGCGCAAGAGTTTGGTGGGTATGAGTGCAGCAATCTGGGGACCGGAAGTGCATGCTTGAGCCCAATGCTCCTCATATCTCTAGTGCTCTCGCTCACGCGTCGCACGCGTTACCACCATCGGGTTGTGAACCCGAGAGCACTAGGTGAACTTGACGCATCGGCTAGACGATATAGCCATTGATGCTCGCATGTTGTTCAGTGCATGCTAGAAGCGAAGATGCGTCTTGACAGAACGAGTCAGTTCGTTATTTTAAAGATGTATCTTGCTTCGCCATCTCGATGCCATATACTTGGCCTCTCGATGACAGATGTCACTCACCTTAGGTGGATGGCAAACATTCTGACTGTACATGTCATAGTCGACCGTACTGACAATACTGCTAGAATTGAATAGTCACACCGCTTACTTTGTGACTCTTCCTATAGTACGTAGTGTGTATGACTGTCACCCGAACCTGAACCCTAACTGTTTATTGTTACGGCTAAACATACAAGCGCCGCGATATATTATCAATATACAAAAGTAACACTGCAAAGTTGAACAGCAATACAAGTGTACGTATGAGCGGAATTTTGTGAGTGCAGTCTCCGTAGAAGATCTGCTGAAGCACAACGCTTCCTCACTTTTATACCTACGTCACCCATCATCTTAGATGGTACCGCCATTGGGTTGTGAACCCGAGACGTAGGTTGAACGACCAGCATGGTAATAACGACTAGTTCGTTCATGCTGCACATGCGAGTTCTGCGCATGCTGAAAGCTAAAGATGGTTCTTGGTTTGTTTCCAAGATGTATCTTTGCTTTGCCATCTTCGAGTTCAATCATACGAACTCTCGATGACAGGGATGCCTGATGATATGACATAATCATCTGGCGACATGTACAGTCATCGTCGACCGTACTGACGACTGTCATAAATGTATGACGCGACTCGACCTGTACAGTCATGATCGACCATACTGTCGACTGTCATAATAATATATGACACGACCGACTGTCATAATAATATATGACATGACATGACATGGTATGACATGTATGACAGGTATGACACGTATGACATGTATGACACATATGTCATCGGTCATAACCCTGACAGATCTCCCCTCTTAAGAGAGTTGTGACCTCACAACGGGCATACCTTTGTATATGTCTTTGATGTCTTTGTTGTTGTCGCTTCTTGCTGGTACCAGTCTTCTTACACCGATTTGAGGCGTCCCTCATGGTGTTTTTAGGTTATTGGGGGGAACTGAGTCCACTTTAGTCCCTCACCTTAGGCATTTAGCCATACAGTCCTTAGGATGCAACCCACCTTTCCGGAAATCGTATCGTTGAGTGACGTTCCAAGGTTCAATGAAGAGCGTTTTCGCGATACAATCCTACGCTGGATTACTGATTGATCCACACGTTATCATGTATGTGCTAGACGATTCAAAGCATCCGAAGTCTACGTTACGGATTATTTGCGCTAGCCGTCGTCGCCTTTGCGCGATCGATGATCCCACGATTATAACGAATTATATTCGAACGATTCTCGGCCTGATATAGTGCACCCAACTCTTCCTCCCCTCCTTAAGCTACTTTGGAGGATCCTAGGCGGTGATGGGGAGCCCGATTTCGATAATAAACGAACAAAGGGGCTTGTTTTAATGCAAACGGAGCGGCCCTGCTTAACGGAATTGGACTTATAATCCTTAACCGGTCTGCTCAACTCCTCAATATTTTTGTCCAGTACGCACGCTTTGACGAACATCTATCGCGATGAGTGAGAATGAATTCGCCACGTACTAATGTGAAATTTATTTAGTCATGTTTGTCAAGCACAACTTAGGATCACAACTCCTTCTACCTCAGTCATTATTTCCAGTAGCTTCGGATGACTGGCCAAGAATCCGATGACAAACCACGGTTTTGGCAAAGGTAGCATTTAGCAGTTTTTTATTTATCCACAGATATGATATCTCGCATGTGTGCGTATCTGTGCAAGGGTATGATTTTGAACAAGGCTCACTACACCTTTAGCAAGGAAGGATCAATTCCTGCTTCAATGCAACATAATGATTCTGCTGCCTCTTGCTCTCTCTTTTGTTTTTTGCGTTCGATCTCTTCAGCCTCCGCCTCCGAAATCTCCTGCTTCTTGCGTTCACGAAATTCGCGGATGTCGACCTCATAACCAGCAAGATTTTCTATGGGTTCCCAGGTGTCTTCCCTATCCGTATAACCTTGCCATCCTATTAGCCATTAGGGGGCGCAACCTTTAACTTTTTGCCTTGATTTCACGAACTACATACACGTTATCGTCACTGCCGGCTGGATCAAAGGGAGACAGTTGAGTTCTTTTCACACGCCCTTTTCCTTGAGCTAACAGGGTCACACCGGAACTTGCCTTCGACCGCAAAGCGCCACGCCCACGTTTGCCCATGATCGATTTGGAGTTTGAGTAGAGCTAGGCCTGGAGCCCTGCCCCCTTATAAAAGGGGTACTGCACACGGCCAGCCTACAAGAACGGCGATCGATCCAATGCTGATGTGGATTGACCCAATACAATTCGTTTTTAGGTGTCATGGGAGATCGATTATCAATACCCAATTCTGATATCGATACTGCGATTTCAATGTAGCAATCAATCGATTGTGATTAATCAACGCCAACGATCAATTGATACCGATTTATTTAGGCATGGTATTGATCGATTCTGATTTTTCGACTTCATATATCAATCAATAGTCAATATTCTGATATTCAAAAAAAAGTTATTGATTGATACTAATATTCTGATAAATCGATTTATCAGAATATTAGCGCAACCGATACCGTACCTTGATCCTAGGCGGTGATGGGGAGCCCGATTTCGATAATAAACGAACAAAGGGGCTTGTTTTATAAGCTATAAGACAAAGGGGCTTGTTTTATAAGCAACAAATCGGTGTAAGAAGACTGGTACCAGCAAGAAGCGACAACAACAAAGACATCAAAGACATATACAAAGGTATGCCCGTTGTGAGGTCACAACTCTCTTAAGAGGGGAGATCTGTCAGGGTTATGACCGATGACATATGTGTCATACATGTCATACGTGTCATACATGTCATACATGTCATACCATGTCATGTCATGTCATATATTATTATGACAGTCGGTCGTGTCATATATTATTATGACAGTCGACAGTATGGTCGATCATGACTGTACAGGTCGAGTCGCGTCATACATTTATGACAGTCGTCAGTACGGTCGACGATGACTGTACATGTAGCCAGATGATTATGTCATATCATCAGGCATCCCTGTCATCGAGAGTTCGTATTTCGAACTCGAAGATGGCAAAGCAAAGATACATCTTGGAAACAAACCAAGAACCATCTTTAGCTTTCAGCATGCGCAGAACTCGCATGTGCAGCATGAACGAACTAGTCGTTATTACCATGCTGGTCGTTCAACCTACGTCTCGGGTTCACAACCCAATGGCGGTACCATCTAAGATGATGGGTGACGTAGGTATAAAAGTGAGGAAGCGTTGTGCTTCAGCAGATCTTCTACGGAGACTGCACTCACAAAATTCCGCTCATACGTACACTTGTATTGCTGTTCAACTTTGCAGTGTTACTTTTGTATATTGATAATATATCGCGGCGCTTGTTTTAATGCAAACGGAGCGGCCCTGCTTAACGGAATTGGACCTATAATCCTTAACCGGTCTGCTCAACTCCTCAATATTTTTGTCCAGTACGCACGCTTTGACGAACATCTATCGCGATGAGTGAGAATGAATTCGCCACGTACTAATGTGAAATTTATTTAGTCATGTTTGTCAAGCACAACTTAGGATCACAACTCCTTCTACCTCAGTCATTATCTCCGGTAGCTTCGGATGACTGGCCAAGAATCCGATGACAAACCACGGTTTTGGCAAAGGTAGCATTTAGCAGTTTTTATTTATCCACAGATATGATATCTCGCATGTGTGCGTATCTGTGCAAGGGTATGATTTTGAACAAGGCTCACTACACCTTTAGCAAGGAAGGATCAATTCCTGCTCCTGTCATATCAATTTGATGCAGGGTAAAAAATGTTAGGGATATAACCCTGCAGTTCTCGGGTTGCAGCCCATTGCACCGAAGGTGCATCGCAGTCTTTGGGATGCAGCCCTGCAGTTCTTGGGATGCAGCCCTGCAGTTCTTGGGATGCAGCCCTAATATATATATGTGACCCATGGACGAAAACCTCTTGGGTACATGTTTCCATGGCCTGATTTTTATATGGTCGGCAATTTTTGGCAAAAAGTCATTGGCTATCAGCTTTTGACTTAGAAGCCACAATGTTATAGAAGCTGCGACCTATTGTAACCATATGCGGTAGTTATGCCTTCAGCATACGTAGACAATATGATTATGTGGAACTTATAATCCCACTTAAGTTGCATCATGATAAATTTATCCAGGTGTTAACAAGTGTTCAGGATTTGATAAGGGGTTGACGCCCCACAAGCCAAAGGTCACTGTCTCATAAGGCTCGCCTCAAGTGTGCGGCTTTGAGGATTAGTGTCCTGGCGAGGCACAGTCATGATGCTTCCTAGTCCATAATGGAACTGGAAATGAGAATGCTCAAGATATCCGAAGACAGGAAGGCTTTTGGTTGGCCAGAATTACTGTCAAGATGCTTAACTTTGATGGAATGGCATTCGGATACAAACTGTGCAACCATGCATGTGATTTATGCATTGGTGTATGACTTTGATGAATTGTCTCTTGTCGTGAACCTGGAAGGAATGACGGGCAAATAGCTAGAGTGGCGGATTTACTCACTCGGCTTTTCTGTTATGGAATTCGATGCCTGATGGCACAACTAGCAATCCTTTGCTCAGATGCTTTCCTTAAGACATTGGCAACAACTTGTGTGCCAGCTTCTCTAGATTTGGGGAGAAACCATGGATCAACATATCAATATAAGCTATAAGGTATATAAACAACTGACTGCCTATGTATTCACACTTCCTCAAGGGGGGAAGAAGGTGGATAGGATTCACACATATCCATTTCATATTCCGATCTGGTGATTTCTGATAGATTGCTTTTGATAAAATCACTGCATCCATAAATAACGTTGAAATCTGTACAACGTTAAATCCACTATCACTAATAAAGTGTAAACTTGGATGGGAAACTATATCCCAATGACTATAAGTTGACTCTTGCTCAGCATTTACATTCTCGAGTAAGTTTGGAATGCTGAACTATATACATAACATATAACCTGATACCATGCTTAATTGCATTTCCTGGATCAGAAGATGATAGTTATATAATGTATATATATATATATCCCACCAGATATACTTTGGCACTATAGCTGTATATAAGAGTGGGAAGGACAAGTGCATCGCTGTAAGACTGGTTGATGTAGTCCCAGTGCTGAAGGCAGAATTTGGCACCTGAATAACAGCTGATAACTGTTGGTGACCATCATGCAAGACCTTCCAAGCGTAACTCCTTTGATCCGAAGATGCAAGTGAATTGTTCATAAATGTTGACATCACATAAAAGCATTCTGATAAAAACCCTATATATTCATATGAGATGTCGTCACTACAATGACATGCGGGTTTTTGAATCGTCGAAATAAGTATAACTCCGATGAATTCATTAGTACAGAATAAGCTGTTGAGATTATTCTCCGGCTGGATTGCAATCATTCACAATCCCTGTACATTCCGGTGACAAAATATTGCACTGGACTGATCACCACATTGGTATAATCTGTGATATATAAGTCACCAGAGAAAGCATTGCAATCAGCACAATGTTGTCTAGACTCACAAAGATGAGTAACATATATTATCAGATGTAATAAACAGAGGCACAATGTGACCTACGCTAAAATCGCGTATGCTCGGGCACTGTATTGTGACCTGCGCTAAGATCGTGTATGCATGGACACAACATGACTCGTGCCAATGACGTGGACATATTTTTTGCCACGACATCACATCTGAAATCAATGAATCACTCAGAGAGAAGGTGTTGACATCAGTATACCACCATTATATATATAGTCATGAGGATTTTAAAGAAGACATAGTCTCTCCGATATTGACAAACATGGTATATATATATATATATCCATGCTCTCTGATCATATATTGACATCCCACAGCATACGATAATGGTAATAGCAAACCACTTCGCTGCTGGAGGGTAGTGTTGTATTTTATACAGCACATGCATGGGCACTATATGACCCACGCTGATGACGTGAATTCGGGCTGCATCCCAAGAACTGCAATGCACCTTCGGTGCAAGGGGCTGCATCCCGAGAACTGCTATCCAGCTTCATAGTAAGCTATCACGTCATCACATAGAGGTCGGACCTCTGTTGTATTTAAACGGCGCTTGACAACCGCCTAGCAATACACTTCCTTGAGGGGGGAAGATGGTAAGCTAAAAATACAACTAAAAACCAAATAAATAATAAAGACAAATAATAAAATAAAACAATTAAGTTGCATCATCGGTTTTGCTTTGGTAAGCCTGACTATATACAGTCAAACCATGCAGAACTCCATGAAGTTGACACATATAAGTATCAAACATTTCTAAGGTCATCAGCCATGACATACATATGAGCTTGATTTTGAAGACCTAGACATTGTATACATCTGGTCTAGCATGTATCCAGACTAGAATTGTATACTGACACGGTGCAAGCACTATAGCCTCTGCCACCGATGATCATTGAAAAAGGGCAACCATTCTTGATATTTCATACATATCATCTGATTGTATCATTAAAGGTGTCAAGAGTACTCAATGCAATATGCAGGCTACAGCCTGAGTACAACACCTAAAAAGGTCAAAGCCACTGAGCTGACCAATGCAGCATAAATGCTAGCTACCTTGAAGGCTATACAATAAGCCTATTGCCCTTATGTCTTGATATGTATCCGTGTATTGGCATCTCTTTGAGGTAATTATGCCTACTGAATGAGCCATACCAACCATCTTGTCTTCATTGATCATTACATATCTGATCATATCGCCATTGAGCAAAGCCTATTCTGTGAGATTATATATCACGAGACATTTCATTAGTGCACATTAAACAATTGAAGTGCAACAAAGATCATCAGCTCTGCATCATACCAAAAGGTTGAGTTGTTGTCAATTGATTTTTTAGACACCATTTCTCAGAGGTCTATTCATCATAAAAGACAGAGTCTGTGCAATCATGGCTATTCAGCCTCCGACATAGCTGCATAGCTATTTAGCTTATGGTCCCAACCGTTGTTAAGCAGCCTATACGCTATATGGCTGAAAAGTGGCAAGCAATCTCTTCGGTCATTCTTGGGCATAGAGCAATCAAGCACAGCCAATCCAGGATGTTTATCCCAAAATTCTCTACGAATTATTCATATCTTCTATGTGTCATATGAAACAACCAGAATACCATTGTTACGGCTAAACATACAAGCGCCGCGATATATTATCAATATACAAAAGTAACACTGCAAAGTTGAACAGCAATACAAGTGTACGTATGAGCGGAATTTTGTGAGTGCAGTCTCCGTAGAAGATCTGCTGAAGCACAACGCTTCCTCACTTTTATACCTACGTCACCCATCATCTTAGATGGTACCGCCATTGGGTTGTGAACCCGAGACGTAGGTTGAACGACCAGCATGGTAATAACGACTAGTTCGTTCATGCTGCACATGCGAGTTCCGCGCATGCTGAAAGCTAAAGATGGTTCTTGGTTTGTTTCCAAGATGTATCTTTGCTTTGCCATCTTCGAGTTCAATCATACGAACTCTCGATGACAGGGATGCCTGATGATATGACATAATCATCTGGCGACATGTACAGTCATCGTCGACCGTACTGACGACTGTCATAAATGTATGACGCGACTCGACCTGTACAGTCATGATCGACCATACTGTCGACTGTCATAATAATATATGACATGACATGACATGACATGACATGACATGTATGACATGTATGACAGGTATGACACGTATGGCATGTATGACACATATGTCATCGGTCATAACCCTGACATTTATGCCCGTTATATCGGGTTAACTTATCAACTTTATTACATTCTGAGAAAACTATCGCTGAGTGAATATATCCCGAGTCTTAGGGGTATATCCAACAGGTTTGGCCCCACGCACTCTTTATTTAGACACTGCGAAGTTTGGCCATGTCTGGCTGAACAACGACGATTGAGATGGAGTGAGGGGCTCCTCTAGAGGCGCGGCGGAGCGGTATGGCCTAGTTACATGACTGGTTGATTGGGAGGGCTCGTGCACGTGGCCGCTTATTTTTTCCTTGCTACGCGTTGGTACACGTTGGGATTTTTGGTCGGATCCGACACCACATTCCTTGGCCGCGTTATTCAATCCACATGCACGTTTGGAGAACTTTGTGCGCCGCAGCTTTCCCTTAATTCCTCGACGACCGCATTTCGACTCTTGGCCGCCCCTCCTTTCGTACCTCGCCCCACTTTCCCTCGCTTCATCTTTGCAGTCTTCTACACCATGGTTGCGACTAGATTGACCTCGAGTATGGCGTCTCGGGTCTCGCCGACGCTCCTTAGCGACAATTTTCGACTCCGCTGCTGCCCGTATCTAATTCCGTCACGCCGGCTACGCCGGCACCTACTAGTGTCCCGGCTGCGAACTCCGCCCAGGCTGTTTTCTTGGCGGGTGTTCGCTCGCTCACCCGTGAGCGCTTCGACGAGAGCGTGGCGAAGCACGTGATCCGGAAATGTTTCCGTGAGAAGCATGACCGATTCACGGGAATCGGAACAATGCGCAGGTGCTTCTCTCAAAGTTGGTGCCGGCTCTCCAGGAGGCATTCGAGGCGGAGGACGCCTTATTTGCGCCACTTTTCGACTTGGAGGACGCTTCGTTGGCCGTCCGGCCCGAGGCCAACAAACTTCTTTTTTCAACCTTGTTTGTTGTTGTTGTTCCTTGTGACACACCACCCTAGCTACTAGGCTTACAGTAATCACTCACCTTTAAGAAAACCGGCGATAAGAAACCAGCCACTTTTGGGGGAGGGGGGGGTACCGAAGTTGTCGAGAATAGCTGGCTGGTTTTTTTGAGCTATGGAATACTCGAAAATAAGAAATATGGGTGCTGGCTGAAGAGAATTTTAGGCGATTTTCCAATTTCTTATGTTAAGAAAACTTGGCTGGGACATTTTCAATTGATATCCATTCAACCCCCACGACTCTTATGTTTCAAAAGTTACCATGCGATACAACATTTTTAATATGCTTAGCAAGATGCACTTCGGAAATATCGATGGCACATGAAAGTTATTATCACACTAGAAACCATATCAATCTCAACCTCAACGATGGTTTTTAAGATTTTTAAGAAACTGGCTGAGAGTTTGGGGTGAGTGAACCGTCTGACTAAGAAATAAGGCTTGGCTGGATCAAGAGATCGCGATTGCTAATTCTTCGAGATTCCAAGGACATGGCGGCGGCGGGGGGAGTACGCTGATTGGTGAGAATAAAGCTGACCCCAATTCTCCGGTTTTCTTAAAGGTGAGTGATTACTGTACAGTGTAAGATGCAAAATTGTTAAGCCTAGCGAGCTAGTTCAAAGTCACAAGTGGTGGATGAGAATATCTGCTAAGCATAAAATACATGCTAAGCTAGGAGCTTGCCACAATAAAATCTGCCAGGTTAAAATTTGTCTTTGCCAGCTAGTGGTGGGTACTCGAAGAGGTCTCGCTTGTCTGCATGTGTTGGAAAGATGAAAGTAAAGAAAGCTGCCTGTCTATTTAGTTGGAACTTTCTTTGCGAACTAACCCTACCATTTTAGAAAATGTTAGTACGCGCACTAACGGTACGCTAAAGATCCACTAACTATATAAGAGTACGGCGCGTTAGTGTGCATGTACGTACTCTAACTACGGCACACTAACCGCAACGTTAGTGTGCCGTTAGGTCATGCATTCTGTGCAACATACCTTAACGTCACCTTAACGACATACTAACTGCGAGCATTAACAGGCAGTTAGTGTGACGTAAGTGTGCCGTTAGTGCATGCATTCTGTGCAAAATACCTTAACGACACCTTAACGGCATACTGACTCAGTATGATCACTTGCGTTTAGGACATGAACTGTGCCCTAAGTGTGCATACTAACGGAACAATAACGGGACACTAACAGAGAATATTAACAGGCAGTTAGTTCGTAGATAGTGTATAAGTAGTGCATACTTAGTGTACCTAAACCTTACACATTAACGGCATACTAATAACACACTAACTCCGTGCATTAACGGGTGGTTAGTACGTAGTTAACACACGTTTAGCATACATTAACTACATGCGAATTACACATTAACCGGTATCCTAGTGTATTAACGGTATACTAACTATGCACATTAAACAGTTATTGTTAGTGTGTCGTTAGTGTGCTTAGTGTGTTAGTAGTATATTAACGACACACTATACGAGCTTCACGCAGCGCACGAAATCCGCAAAAATAGTGACATAAACAAGCAATGAAGATACGTGCGAAACAGGCTAGCATACGCATGGAACACTCGAGCATGTTTAATACAATCATATTAATACGATAGTGTAGCTAGCTAGGCACGATGGGATACAATTGGGACTACTCATCTCTATCCTACCAATACGCAAAATAACGTTCTATTCGTACGATTTCTAGTTCCAACACTACGATTGTAAACAAACTATCAACCTAGCACGCTCGAAGGGAAGCTTGAAGCTCATGAAGTACTCGAGGCGGTCGATTTTCTCCATTTAGGGTTTCTCCAAAACAGCCGATCTGAAAAGTAAAGCAAAGAACCAACGGGAAAATGTTCAATTTAGATTATTTCTTTCAGATTTTAGATTAGCCCATTTTCATGTTGATTTTAGATTAAGTTTTCTTGATGTCATCCGGCTATAGAGTAATAAGAGTCGTGGGCTCCAGCATCCCAAGCCGGCCACTCCTCAGCGGTGTACTCCTCGCTCTCCGATTAATTCTCGTTTTCAAGATTAGCCTCATCTACAAAAGAAACAGTGCCAACTGAAAACTCATGCTGCGGGAAAAACTCCTCCCCAAATGGGGGCTCTAAAACTCCGCCATGAGAGTCGCCCTGGAAACCCGTGTCCAGGGTCTCATCTTGTTCCAACTGTGAAGGAGAAATCGACGGAAAGGCCAAGTGGCCAAGATGCTCTGCCTCAACTTCCTCACAACTGTCTAAATCATCGTAGTACCCAGGGGGGTTTCCCGATTCATCGTCCTCACTACTTTCATGCTCCTCAAAATACCGGTCCCCAGAGCCCATATAGGGAGGCTCGGGCATAGGGGGCGCGTGAACGAAATGAACTTCTGTGCGCACAGGAGGGGCCTGTGGCACAGTGTCTCTCGCCCTAGGAATACTAGGCGAGGGTCTAGTGGTCGAAATCTGAGTTGAAACTGATTTGGTGGAATGAATGGCGGGCGCATCTCCGACGCATATCTCACCGAGCGAAACAGCGGAACCCGCGAAATCATCGGAACCAGCACCACCAACCTGTGTGCTCTCTGCAACAATAATCTCCGAAATAATCGGCGGATCTGCGGTCAAACTCTGCGGAGAAATCTGCGGCGAACGAAAATGCGAAACAGCTTTGCTCATAGAAGAGCACAAAGAAATCAGCTGTGACCGCTTGCTTGAGGGTAGAAACCCTTGCCAAACCAGAGTTAATAGAATCCAAAAGAGCTATAAGCTCCCCACTCTCCAAAATCTGCGACGATGACATAGTAGTCGAAAAATAACGAAGACGAAATCAAAATAATATCGAACGCAAGACACATGTCGAAGAGCACCACCTCGTCTAGAATCTCTCGTTAACCGCGTGAGCTCCAAGCTGAGCGAAGAATCTGAATCTGAGTGAGCCACAAGGCGTGGACACACTCTCTCGAAAAAATACAACGATACTAAATAGAATTCTACTCTAAAATACACACGACACGCAAGAGTGAAGTGGTCCCATAACCTGCTGGAAATTCAGCAGCGCACGAGAGGGAACGCTGCCGACGGGGAAACAACGAACTCAGATAAACTCGGATAATACGAATATATACCGAGTTTGTCACACAAGCTGATCACCGAAGATGACACACTGAATATGCCACCTGACTGTACGAACTAGTCAGGGTGCCATTTCCAGCAATCTTTACAAGTTGTCCGTTCGTTTCGGAAGCCTGTCTTTATGTATACTCTGACTTTTCACTTCCGAGGAATACCGGTAGTATTCCGCTGAATAACGGTGATACGATAATGGCTCTGAATAGTCTCCCATCTGGTATACTTAAGAGTCGATTTTTGAGAGCTGACGGAGAATTCCCGGTAGTGCGATTCATAGTGTTAACACCTTAACGTCGAAGTCCCTATACTGCACGATTACAAGTATTAGTCGGAGACGAAAATGTTTGCGGAATCTTGAGGAGGTGCAGCGAATGTTTGCACCTTAACAGTCATATTCTCTTCGTGCATGTCACCGGACGCTTTTCTAACCCGGCGGTTAAAGCGATCGCAATAAGTGACTACACTGGGGGGGAACATATTAAATGCAGGTAGCAACCGTAGCATGGGCGGCGAAGACCGGGGAATGATCCCGCCAGGGAAACGCCCCAGTCGCGTTGCTACCACTTCAACGCAATGAACCAACAAACCGTCTCACATGGACCCGTGCAGGTTCCCTTAGAGAGACTACGCAGTTCAGCATACATGCCGAAAAGGCCAAAGTGCAGAGGCCAAACACCGGAGGGGTCCGCGATTCCGCTGAGCGCTTTCCGATAACGTGCGCATTTGTCCGGGTGAAACCAATACATGTCTCTACGAGAAAAGCCTACTGCCGGCTGTTCCAGAGACATGAAAAATGCAAAACCCCGCTGCTGCATTTCCGAACACAAAACGAGCCGAATTCGACTGCACAATAACCCGCGGCACAAGTTCAGAAAGCGCGGCACGCGTATGAGCACGCAACGTGCAGCACGCAGATGAGAGCGATACATACACGCATATTAGAAAGGAGGTTAAGGCATTAAAGAAGAAAAAGGCGCCATCATCTGCAAATACGATACAGGTCAGGGTCCCGCAACCAGATTGGTTTGAAACCGTGGTTGGTCTGAAAGCTTTCATTTCGTGGTTTGAAACCGGTTTGACCTGGCCCAGCGAAAGTCTCGAGTCTGCAATCTCAGTCTTAGTCTGTCGCGAGGTCGCTAAAGGGTCCCTATCACGCTCGCGATCGCGCGTGAAACGAATACAACTGCTGCATGCAACACGTAAGTCATCGCTCATTGTAATTTAGGTGTACGAAAATAAGTTATGTTATCAAATACTCATTTTTAAAACGGTGATCAAGCCTACAAAAACCTTTTTATTGCAAATTTCAGCTTCGTACAAATTCAAGTTACATCAAACTGCATGCACCAATACAGTACCAATAATCTTATCGTGCCAAACCATTTTGGTTAAAATATGCCCAAAACCCTCTCCGACTAGTAAGGCGTATATGCCCAAATCGAATTCCGTCCCGACTAGTGAGGTACAAATGCCCAAAATTTGGATACCCCATAATCCCTGTACTTCCTACAAAAACGTTCAACCTCCCGGCGTGCACGATATAATGCACATTTTTGGAAAGTTTGTAAGTTACATTATATATGGAAGGCGGAACAAACGGTTGGGAAAATGCCTAAATGCACATGATTCATGCAAGTCCTTCCCATGCATTTTCAATAACATCTGCAAATTGTAACGAGGGAACATACCGGTGTAATGAAATCAGCCATTCATATATTCATATAATACAAATGCCAATCGTTCAAGCTATGTGCAAAAAATTCACCGGCGACAAGACCTTGGAAACTATAACTTATCAAGATCGATTGCTACGTGGTAACCAAGGCCCGGTATCGGACTTATTCGGAGGTATCGATATTTTTCGATAAGTCAAGATTTGTTCTCGACAGATACCGATAACCAGCTGGGAATTATCGACAGATAACGATACACCAACACAGATTATCGACAGATAACGATAAATTAAAACTCAACATCGACAGATATGATATATATATTATTCAAGCTGTTATCACGATATATCACCCGATATATCGATATGATATCGGGGGGTTATATAGTTTAAAGCCGTATTTGCACTTTACAGGATGTTCATGGAAGCCATGAGGGAATGTTCCAAGGTACCCTCCTTTAAGCTCTTTCACAGGTTGCTATGCATCCTACCACATGCACTAAAGCACCTTTCTACACCCGCCGCGAGCTAGCAGGCACCCCCCAAATCTGGCGCACCATCTTACTTATGTTGATATACAATTGGCTCCCAGGTGTCAGTTGAGTCGTCTAGTCCCTCCCAGCTGACAAGCCACTGTAAGATGCCGTAGGAGATCCTCTCGTCCTTCATCTCTCGCACTACGTATTCTACGTTGTCGCTGCCGTTAATGTCAAATGGTGTTTTTTGGGTACGCTTGACCTTCCCCTTACCCTGCGCGACAAGGGTGCAACCGACGGGGCTTTTTCGTTTGTTTCGACCCATTTTCGATTGTGTGCGCAGAATAGTGTCGAGCGGTGTGGGATGGAGCTGAAAATATATTCAAAATAATGAGAAGTCTGAGAGGTGGGTTTCATTCAAAAGTTCAAATCGGTGTACATCGATCCTTGGACTTTGGATGTTGATTGGACCAGCGAAAATTTCGGCGTTATCGATAAGATTTCGGGCAAATACATGAAAATCGGTATCGATAGATGACGATAATCCTGGGATTCATATCGACAGATGACAGATAACCCACTTGGTAGTATCGACAGATAACGGTAATTCGCGATATCTAAAAAACACGTATCAACAGATACCGATAAGTCCGATATATCGATATATCGGGATTATCGATACCGGGCCTTCGTGGTGACAAACCAGATCAGTCCCTTATTCGAGTGCTTGGCTGATAACTGAAAATATGACATGGCCTTATAAACTATCTTTGTGCAACCCAGGGGGTTTTCCATGCCAAGCATCGTTCAATAGCACGTACGGTGTTGGTGTCAGGGCTTTGCACGAAGCATCCTCTGCTCTCCGGCTGGTTGGGTAGGATTGCCACAGAGGTATTATGGACATCGAGGATACCGTCGGTGGCCGCATACTTCAGGGTTTATTTATTTTTACTAAAAGCATTGCATCTACATTGCTTTGATAGCATCTAGCATGGACTTGGATTCTGCTGCCCAGTCCACAGCCGATACATTGGCGGCCACAACGCGCCGCCTGGACTCACCGTTGTACTCATCTGTCTTCACCTTAAATCGCATGTTGTATGATCTCCAGCATGCCTCTTTCAAGGTCCGCTCATACCTCTTCGAGTCACATTCCCTGGATGCAAGCCACATTGCAGCACTTCACTAACCACTCTACATCCAGGTTCCATGTGATTATTTTAGAGAGGGAGTGAGTAACATGCAAACCCCCTTTAACATAGGCTCTCTGCAGCCTGCCATCCAGGACTGGGAAAATTTTCTAACAAGATGTGGCGGCAACCCGCTGATACGCCCTTTGATCTCTCTTCTTCGGTTTGTTTCATCATCGATTCGCAGCGGCCAGATATGTCTCTTGTGAACCCATAACAGGTGGATAGGGAGGTACAGGTGAGAACCAAATACTGAAATGAACAACTGCTGAAATGTGACGGGTTCGGGGGCTTCGTGCAGCACCTCAGCTCTGCAAGCTCGTCCGCAGTTTGCCCCAGAATGGCCTCCGCTTGCTCATTGAATGTGGACACCCAGCATGAGGCGTGGTTATCCATCGCCTGCAAAATGTGGCCCCAAACACAAGTTCTGAAATTAGAGCCCAGAACGCGCTTCCTGAATGATGTCGGACAGGCATTGCTCAGGATGTCACGGCACATTTTGGAACTCGTGCATGCACTAGGAGGAGATCAGAGCACCACAAATGCAGAACTACAGCTTCGCAATATGAAACACCAAGAGTGATCAGCAGCAATAAATCACAGCAGTCAAGAGTGAACAGCAGCCAATGAAATGATAGCAGTCAAAAGTGAACAGCAGCCAATGAAATGACAGCAGTCAAGAGTAAACAGCAGCCAATGAAATAACAGCAGTCAAAAGTGAACAGCAGCCAATGAAATGACAGCAGTCAAAAGTGGAACAGCAGCCAGTGGAATGACAGCAGTCAAAAGTGAACAGCAGCAATAAGTGACAGCAGTCAAAAGTGAACAGCAGCCACGAATGAGAGCAGTCAAAAGTGAGCAGCAGCCATGAAATAACAGCAGTCAAAAGTGAACAGCAGCCAATGAAATGACAGCAGTCAAAAGTGAACAGCAGCCAATGATCAAAAGTGAACAGCAGCCATGACGCAGTCAAGAGTGAAACAGCAGCCAAGGGCCGACAGCAGTCAAAGTGGAACAGCAGCCAATGAATGACAGCAGTCAAAAGTGAACAGCAGCCACGAAGTGACAGCAGTCAAAAGTGAACAGCAGCCAGGAGAGTAGTCAAAAGTGAGCAGTAATAATGAAATAACAGCAGTCAAAAGTGAACAGCAGCCACGAAGTGACAGCAGTCAAGAGTGAACAGCAGCCAATGAAATGATAGCAGTCAAAAGTGAACAGCAGCCAATGAAATGACAGCAGTCAAAAGTGAACAGCAGCCAAAGAAATGACAGCAGTCTTTTTGGTGATCTTTCCAAATTGGTTCTCATGGCCACCCCAATTTGCTGGGCGCCGGAATGGACCTGAGGGCAGAAACCATGAAGCGTGCGCAGCGGCCATCTCGATGGGCAGAAGAGCTGGGAGGAGCGGCAGGGCCTGGGGGGGGGGAACAGTACCTGGAAGCTCATGATGTAGCGGCGCTTGAAGTTGGGGTATCGCTTTTGGTTTGCCTCACACCAGTAGCCACCATTCTCTTCCACTACCTTGTAGTTTAGCCCCTCCTCGGGGCAGGCGAGGTAATACATGGGCTGATCTGGCTTGATGCGGCACACAGTGGAGCGCATCACGAAGAACTCCGGGGCGGCGCTAGCTGGGGCTAGCTCCTGGATGCCAACCATCCCACACAACTTTTAGCACCAGCTTACACTCCCATCCTCCTATGAACACCAGACAAGCATCCAGCGCGCCCAGGCTCATAAGAATGCGGATACGTGGCATCATTGGGGGCAAAGTGACACATGGCTGCAAAGATGCTTCAAGTGCCTGGGAGTGCGTCATGAGTTCCTTCTCATCAGATATGCAAGGAACGTCTTCGATTTGTGGCCTCGCAACCTGTCGAAACGTGGGCGCGCGTGTGCAGTCCACGTCGCGCAAGCCAGCAGGCCAGGGACTCAGGCCAGCCTGTCTTGAGGAACACGGAAGAAGCGGCGTACCTCGGGCTGCATCTCCTTCAGGTTGGACTTGGTGCCTTGCAGGCTGCCTGGGCCAAGCGCCGTGGAGAGGCCTGCGCCCGCCGCAACCGTCGGGGCATCTTTGCCGCCACCTTCATACCACGTGCGAAGCTCCGCAGCCTCCGAGCACTCAGGGTTGAGGAACAGCTGTGATCTTGCCACCGTTGATATCGATACACCTGCAGGCAACCCACTCCACCGGCTGTAAAGCCCTGCAGGCACGGGAAACTGCAAACGCGTGGTTGAGTTGCACAGCGGTGGTTCAATTTCAGATTTTCTGCAGATGCTACAGAGAGTTAGCTTTCTGTCCAAAGGTCGCTGCCCGGCTCTAGCAGGATGTTGCAGACCCGCAGCCTTGCAGCCAGGAATCTCGTGGGAAAACACGCAGGAGGAAACGGCTCTGCAACTGTCCTCACCGTTGTATGACGTGGCACGCAGATTCTTGGCGAGCAGCACTACGTTTTCCCCACTGCTCATCTTACTTGCGAGCTCTGGTCCCGGTTCCTCGGTCGCCAGCCTATTCCACACAGTGAGATGTACAGAACGAGATCTGCCCACCTCCCCTCCCAGGCCTTTCAGCACCAATGCTTCCTTCTCTTACAGTGCAAAGCTAGTACCGGTCTCCCGCTGTGCACGGCGACCTCACCGAAGGCTCGGAACCGGGCCACAATTCTCCGGGTGTGCTGTGGGTTGCGGGCGCAAAGGAGGGAGGATTTCACGTCAGCAATATAATGAGGTTGCAGGCCTATCCTTCCTTTTGTTCGAGCCGGACAGGAGGTACGAAAAGGTCTAGGTGCAAGCCCGTCTGTGTCAAGCTCAGTTTTTCGACAAGAAGGAAAGAAGGAAAGGGGAGGAGAGCGCACTCGGAGTCAACAAGGGTAATGTCACGGCGGAAGAGCTCGTTTCCGTCAGACTTGCGCTTCACGCTGCCGAGCTCCCCCACGGTCTGCACCACGCCCATCACGTCGAACGAGTTTTTGCCGTCGATTTGTGCGGCAAGGTTACCGAAGCTGACAAGGTTGTAAGTGGGAACAACGGGGAAGGAGGCTTCTTCCATGCACTCGTCTATCTCGGTCCTGCAGCACAAACAAGGCCACAACATAGCTCAAGGAATTGCACGCCTCGAAAGTCATAGCTTTCAGCACCCACACCATCAAAGTGAAGCGAAAGCAGGAACACGCACAACAACTCCGATGCTTGAACGAAGAAGTGCGGCGCGCTGCCTTTCAAGAGACGAGTGAAGAGGGTTCCTAGGCGGCACATGCTTCCAGTGGATAAACAAGTTTTGCAGGCTTGCACTTCGACGGTGTTTCCAATAAAGCCACGAAGGCCGAACACCGGCCCGAGCCACGCAAGCGCGGAGGCGGCTCGGGGTTCGTGAGGACAGGCTACACCAAGGCTCGGCAGGACGACGCAAGCAAAAAAGAGAGCACTGACAATAGGGGTGAAAAAGAGTAACAAATGTTCCTCACCGTTCGTTGATAGTCAGCTCATACTGGTTGTTGACTTGTGAATACTGGCGGTTGGCAGGCTTGAGCGTGCCCTTGGAGATGAAGTACACCTGTACGGCAAAGAAACCTCTTTCAGTTTGATCGCCTCCGGATCGAATCAATGAAGCCCTTAAAGTTCGGTCAGGTATTTCACACAAGGCTGACTTTGTCGCGTGCATAGTTGCACCGCTTGGCTCATACGATGATGAGGTTACGCTACAAATATCCGGCCCACGGCAGTCAAATCGGAATAACGGCGTTTGTTCGACACAAGGAGATCAGTTGAGAGTGGGGGGAGAATTGAACCATCCTCACCTTGTTTACTTGAAACTGTGCAAAGCAACGATCTGCGACTTCGTGCCACATCGTCGCCTGGATTTCAGTGCCCTGTGCAACTTTCGCACAAGCCTGCGGTCAGACATCGAAACAAAAAGGCAAGCGTCTTGCATCGGCGCCAAGGAGGCCTTCTCGTATGCACTCTCGTATGCACTTACACGCTCGTGGGGCGCCACGAAGCAAGCCTCGACAACTATTGTGTAGGCAGCCCCTCTACAATCCATACGTAATTAACTAACCATCAGCCTAGCGATATCATACAAGAATCGTAAAGGCATTCAAGAAGGGGAAACTCCTCTTACAATGTAGTGGAAGTCGTATAATTGCGGGCATCTTATTCACACGTTTATCACATAGGAACACGGCTCGGGGCAACAGAGGTGTCAGGTTGCACCTGTTCATCGACAAGCTCGATGTTAAACACTTTGGCTTGCTGGCCGTCAGTTTTCCTATTGAAGACTCGCATATCGCTCTTGCTGGTGACTCGGGCTTTGATAGTCCAGGATGGCGCATATGGATTGAGGGAGCTGATTGGCTGAACACGTCGCGAGCCGGACGTCATGCTTCGCTGCACAATTGGCTTCGCACTGCAAGGCACGCACACAGAAGGTCAAGTCAACGTGCCAGACAGGACTATGTAGGACAGCCAACGCCAAATAAATCCCACTCGTATTATGTCATTCCCTAAAAGTGGGAAGCCCTCCGACGAACTTCACGATTGGTATCCAGAGGTACTCCTCCGCACTTCAAGCGAAACAGGGTCACTGCTGTGCGAGGCAGCTTCAGCTGCGTCAAGAGTGGTGGTGGTTAAGCACGCCTACTTTGACGGAGGCGAGGACGATGAGGACGGAGCAGAGTTTTTTTCAGTTCGTGCAACTTTGGGAGCCGGCGTGACCGCGGCGGCAACGGCACCAACCTCTTCTCCCAAGCTCTTGCATACCACCTCAGCTTGCAACATTATCACAACTCTGCAAACAGGAAAGAGGGAAATGAGTAACAGCAAACCAAATTCTACCTTCGGGCAATTTGATGTAACATATGCTCTCAACCAAATAGAGTCGAGGTACAGGCATGGTGCGTGCTTACTTCTCTCCCCGAACTTCGTTTGTTGTCCACTCAAGAATCTTTACAACACCGAAGTCTTCAACGTCCCCATCCTTGAAAAGTAAAGAGGACGTCTTGGTCGTCATCGCCTTCGTTTTGGTTGTTCCATCGGTCAGTGTGCAGCTGCAGGAGTGTTACCAACAATACTTGGGCTCTCAGAGGGAATTAGTGAGGAACTCAACAGTCTAAGGTCCAACAATATCAAACTGTGGGGGCTTATCTAACGTAGAAAATACCTGTATCGACCAGTTTCCTTAAACGGTTTTACGGTGAGCACCTGCAGGCACACATTTCGAGCGTCTTAAACCCGTTTCATACCATTCCTTTGAACATTCTCTAACCAAGGCCTTACCTGCACGGCAAACTCGCCTTTTTCGTCAGAGTGCAGGCTCGCAATTGCATTGGAAGTAAGCATGGCACTTGACATATTTACGTGTTTTGAGCGCGAAGCAAAATTTGGCCGGAACTTGAAATGTAGTTGGAGGGGTGAACCTTGAACAAATACACAACTTACGATTTCGAATTTGATTTTCGAATGTCTGCAGGCCCGTCGGTCTGTCGCGTGACACTGTGACAGTACACACTTGCAAACGCATATTACGGATGGGCACCCGCCTTTTTATTGTGTAGAAGTACGTGACATTTTGGCTGTACAACGCAGGCGGGCGGGCGGGAAAAAACTATTTCGTTAACACTGGAGGCGTCCATGCCTTTCATTGAACACCCATACTTAACTCCTATGGTGGCATGACATTTTTAGCGCAAATCTACGGGGTTTGCGTGAGGGGGGTCTGACCCCCCTCTATGCATGGGTAAATGGGGCCTCCTTCGGGAATATTTTGGTAAACCCTAATGCCCAAAAATTAGGTTTTATGCCATGCGAATTTGGACCTTGAAAGTTGAATTTTGGGGTCACTCACGGGGAGCCCAATCTTGCCACCCCCACTGTAAGGGGGGGGCACAGTGGGTCTCCTGTCTGTCACCCCTCAGCCCGATGTGTCACCAGTGTCCGTTGTCACGTGTGTCACGGTGTGCTATAAAACACCTGACTAAGTATTTTATATCATCTTAGTATCCGAGAACACCCGCCCCTGCGAGACTGTTCTGCACACACGCACTCGAGTATATATTCTGCCTATATATCACTCTTCTTGTCAGGTTATCGGCCACCACTTGTGGGTGTTCGTTTATTACTTTGGATCCCTGGGGAGCACGCCGATTCTCCTTGTAACCGCCGCACGCCGCCGGCAGCTGACGCACACCGCCGTCCGCAACCACATTAAGACCTCGGCCACCGTTGGAGATCGCGGCCGCGTTCAAAATTTTATTACCAAACCGTTGGCAATTTGGGCTGGAGTTGAGCCCCGTTGTCTTTACCCTAGTTACAAGATTCCCGATTACGTACTTCCAGCCATGGTGTCTAATCGCCGAAGCCCTAGACCTGTATTGGGGGCCCTTCGCTCCGCGCGTGCCGCCGCGGCTGCATCCGGCTCCCCTGCGGGTTCTGCACTCCCTGGCTCTGCGGCCCCTTCTCCACTGGGGGGTTCCCGTGCGCCAGTGCAAAATCCAGATCCGGTGGTGCGCATGTCAGCGCTTATCAGCAAGCCGACTTTTATCTCGCTGGCTGCCACCTCCGCCGAGTTTCATCGGGACGCCTCGGTCTGGGAGTCCACCCCAGTCCGGGCATCCCAGCAGTATGAGTATACCGACAAGCTGGACTACGCCTTCACCTACGGTGAGGAGCTCGTTAAGGTCCTCAAGTCCCATGGCTTCAAGCCGCAGAAGGGGTACACGCTGGACGGCCAGGACTCCGAGACTGACTTCGCGGTCCTTCTTGGGAATCTTCGACACGTCCTGTCCCCCATCTCCCACTTCGAGTACGACAAGCTCTTCGACCTGGAACACGAGTACCTCGAGTACCACTGGTCACTGAACGAGCTGATTTTCATCATTCTCAAGGGCGTCCTCAACGGCACGGCTCTGGCGCTCTACCAGGAGTCCGCTCGAGTCCACCCCCGCGATGGACGTTGCGCCTTGCAGCGCTTACGGTACCACGTCGAGGCCTCCACGGACCCCGACACTTTCCGCTTCTGGACGAAGCTGCGGGAAACGAAGATTGACGAGACCGCCGACCCCGCCCCGCAGCTTACGGTTCTCCGCGTCCTGGGCGACAAACATCACCGCCTTCATCCCGACTACGACGACGCTGGACTCTTGTCAGTCACCTAAGGGCAAAATTCGTGTTCGCGTGTCCAATTTTTCGTAAATGGGGGGCGATGACCAGTGATGTATGGGGTATGTAACACCCCAATAGGGTTTAATTGAGCCATCTAGGACCAATTGTTCATAGTTACTATGGGGGTACCTTGCAAAGGGGGTAGGATACCCCCATATGCAGATATCGCACATCAAAATTTGGGGTGATTTTTTTTTGTTTTTTTTTTGTTTTTTTGTTTTTTTTTAAGTACAAAAAGTTGCCCCAAACCCAACTCTATCGATCTAGCATAGTGCCATTTAAGTGTTATTTTTTCGGTCCTGGGCCAAAATTTGCCTCCTTAAGTATGGGGTCCCATACAGTATATATCGAAGCCCCAGGGGGGCTACA